>CAUYLG010011105.1:0-18756 GCA_963573385.1 Cacajao melanocephalus | reverse complement strand
ATCCATTTTTAGACTGTATTCTAGCCTGGGCAATAGAACAAGAATCTCGTTCTCTCTCCCTCTTTCTCTTCCTCTTTCATTCTCTCTTACATTCTTTTTTTTCTTTCTTTCACTCTCACTTTCTTTCCTTTTTCTTTCTTTAAAAAAAAAAAGAAAAAAGAGACCTACAATAGAAGCCCGTGTACCTGGAGTGGGCTGACATAGAAATCCAAGAGGACTTATAGGAAGAAAGAGTGGTCAGCAATATCAAAATTGTAGGGATGTCAAGAAAGATAAAAACTCAGAAAATGGCCCAGGTGCGGTGGCCCCACGCCTGTAATCCCAGCACTTTAGGAGGCTGAGGCGGGCTGATCACCTGAGGTTGGGAGTTCGAGACCAGCCTGACCAATATGGAGAAACTCTGACTCTAATAAAAATACAAAATTAGCCAGGTTTGGTGGTGCATGCCTGTAATCCCAGCTACTCAGAAGGCTGAGGCAGGAGATTTGCTTAAATCTGGGAGGCGAAGGTTAGGGTGAGCTGAGATCATGACATTGCACTATAGCCAGGCTGGTTTCACATTAGCCAGGCTGGTCTCGAACTCCTGACCTCAGGTGATCCCCCAGCCTCAGCCTCCCAAAGTGCTAGGATTACAGGTGTGAGCCACTGTGCCCGGCCAACATTCTTTATTTAATAACTATTTGCCTAGAAATATGTTAGTCTTTAAAGGGCTGTTTTATAAACTATATATAAGAGTGTATATAGTTTATGTAGTTCTATAAACTAAGTCTAAGTTTATGTAGTTCTATAAATCCTGATAAGAGATACCATTACTGACATCATAAACATGTATGTGAGGTTATAAGAAAACAACAAATCCCTTGTTCCCCAGTATAGATGCACATGTACACACAGCCATGTGCTGTAGAAGTTGTAATATGATCCTGTACTTATTAATGAATAATATTTTCTACATCATGGAGAGCTAGCTTAAGTACTTTACATAGAATTCACATGCAGTATCACAGATAGAGGACAGATTTGTAATTACAGAAAAGGCTATTGGTACATTTAAGCCTCATGTATACCAGTAGTGTGTTTCTCATTAAATTATTTAGTTCAACAATTACAAAATAAAACCTGATAATGTCTAAAGTTTTCCAATGTTCATATTTTATAAAACCTTACTTTCCAAAGAGCACTGACATAATGTTCCCAAAATCTCTTCTTTGAAAGAAACCATGGTGGCTCATGCCCGGAACCTAGAACTTTGGGAGGCAGATCACCTGAGGTCAGGAGTTCCAGACAAGCCTGGCCAACATTGTGAAACCCCATCTTTACTAAAAATATAAAATTAGCCAGGCTTGGTGGCACATGCTTGTAATCTCAGCTACTCAGGAGGCTGAGGCAGGAGAATCGCTTGAACCTGGGAGGCGGAGGTTGCAGTGATCCGACATTGTGCCATTGCACTCCAGCCTGGGCAACAAGAGTGAAACTCCTTCTCAGAAAAAAAAAAAAAAAAAAAAGGGTAGTCTCTGTCAATTATCACATTTATACTGTTCTTAGATTATACATTCTGTTTTTTATATCCAAGGAAATTCGGAGTCATATACACCAGTTCGGTTTCATTAACATTAAATTAGCTGATTTGGGCATCAGCTGGAGATTCAAATGTCTTCAACTTTCTCTTCCAGAAAGTTAAAAGAGCACCATCTAGTGGGATTTTTGATATAAAATCTTTCCAAATTAGTATTCAAATTGAACTACTGTAATCATTGGTTTTAAAAGCAAACTTTCATTTTAAATGACAGTGATTGTAAATCAATTACGTATTTCGTAGTGAATCCTAAACATCCTTTCAACTAAACTTCAGATTTGAAAATCAAACTTAGTAATGTTAGCTTATGACATTTTTAACCACATATTTTTACTACTGAATTGGTTTCTCTTCTATTTGAATGTTAATTATGGCATACTAAAGCTTTTCTTGCTTTTCATATCCTTTTAAGAAAGACTCAGTTGATAACAGCTTTGTGGTATTGAATACAAGTTTGGCTTTGTTTTTTTCTTCATCATTATACACTTAATGGACCAATTCCTAAACAAAGAAGGTTTAATTCTACTCACTGGCTAATTCAGACATTTAAGCTGGTCTCTGAGGAAGTACAGAATTTGAATTTCTCCTTTAGTGGCTGTGGTCAAACAAACTGACTTTTTCTCTAATGACATAAAATTCGTCATTGCATTTGGAATCAAAAGAACAACATGATGACTGCCTCAGCCTTAAATACTGCTACCTCATCATCAGACTAGTGGGCCTGTAGACACTGTGAGCTGCAAAATGAAGTTAGTGTCTCTCTTCAATCCTGTGACTGCATTTAACAAATGCATAGCAGTGGTCAGGCAACCATATGAGTTGATGGGAATACAAGTTCATAGTTTCCAGCTAGGTTGTCTCTTCACTCTTGTTTGTTTATTCTCTTACTTCGTTATTTTTCTATTTTGTTTCTTTTAGCTTGTATTCCTCAAATTCCCCCAAATGATCCCTCTTCACACTGAGGTCTCTCTTCAAACATCTTCTAATCAAAGCAGCTTTCCTTAAACATATTATCAAAAATAACACCATCCCAGTATCCCTCCTCTACTCCTTACTATTCTTTTCCTACTCTGCTTATTTCTTACAGTACTTATCACTACTTATTTGCTTGTTTTCTGTCTCCCTCTGTAATAATTTCAGCATTGATTCCATTCTTTTACCTCTCTCGGTATCTGGTCATTTAACTTTGCAGCATTCCCCTATTGTGAGGGGGGCATTCCGCCTCACTCTTTGACGCTGCATTCAGTCATGTGACTTGCTTACGCCAATAACACATTAGCCTCTGTGATGCAGGCAAAGCTTGAAAAGCACTTGCGCAGTCAGGCTTACCCTCTCTTTCTGGGCCATTGCAATGAAAACAAGCCTTGTCTAGGCTGCTAGGCAATGACCGATACATGGAGCAGTGCCAAGTCACCAGGGTTGCCCTAGTCTCTCTGCTGACCCAATCTGCCCCTTATGTTTTAAGAATTCTAATAGTGAGTGTGTGTGTGTGTGTTTTTAAGTACACTTCCTTTGGAGGTGGTTTGTTAAATAGCAATAACTAGTTAGTACACCCTCCCATGGAATACAAACTCCCTGAGTGCCGGGAATTTGTTTTTTCTTTATTGCTACATCCCTAGCACAGAGCACTGTGCCTGAAGAAGATATTTTTTGAATAAATAAATCAGATGCGAGCAGGTAGGCCATGCATTAGAGCTTAAGCAACAACTTTTCTGAGTATCTATCTTTTTATAGGGATAAATTCAATAACATGGAGAGAAATGGGTAGGCTATTTATCCAACAGGCAGTTCTCCAAAAATAGGTTTGTGGTTTTTTTTTTATCTCAATCAAGCTTTTGATAAGTATTAAGGGGTATTGAGTTCAAGGTTAAATATTTTGCCAAGTGTCCTAAGTGTAATTATCAAAGTGCGCAGTGAAATGCTGTAATGATCAACTCTAATGAGATGGCGTTACAACTGGCTTCCTTTTTATGATCACTGGGTAGCCCAACAGTGAAATATAAGAAGCCAGTTCACCTCCATAGAGGTGGGCTCAGGTGTACCTTCTGACCAAGAGCTCATTTTGAGCTAGTTCTGAATTCAAGATGATGAGCAAGTAAGACATCAAAGTTCTGTGTCAAAGAGCATGTCTACAATAGTTTTAGCTTGAAATTAAAAGAAAAAATGTTGTTTTAGTCAATTTTCTGTAGCTATAACAGGATACCACAGATTGGGTAATTTATAAAGAACAGAAGATTATTTGGTTCACAGTTCTAGAGGCCAAGAAGTCCAAGAGTATAGCACCAATGTCTGATGAAGGTCAACCCATGGCAGAAGGCATTGCGTAGCAAGTGAATGCATCAGACAGAAAGATAAATGAAACAAAAAAATAAAATAAGGTAAAATAGGGTTCACACTTAGTCTTTTTGTCTGGAGCCCTCTCTCAAGATAACCTACCTACTGTCTCAATAATAGCATTAATCCATTCATGAGAGTTCTGCCCTCATGACCCAATCACCACTCAAAGGTCTCACCTCTCCATCTGTCACAAATGACAATTAAATTTCAGCATGAGTTTTGAATGGGATATTCAAACCATAGCAGAGATGTTACCAAACTGTCATACAAGTTGCTTTTTAAAAATGTAATACGAAGTACTGACCAGGCAAAGTAGCTCACGCCTGTAATCCCAGCACTTTGTGAGGCCAAGGCAGGTGGATGACTTGAGGCCAGGAGTTCGAGACCAGCCTGGCCAACCTGGCAAGACCCTCTCTTTGCTACTAAAAATACAAAAATTAGCCAGATGTGGTGGTGCATGCCTGTAATTCCAGCTACTTGGGAGGATGAGGCATGAGAACCTGGGAGGCGAAGGTTGCAGTGAGCCAAGGTCATGCCACTGCACTCCAGCCTAGGTGATTGACTGAGACTCTGTCTAAAAATAATAATAATAATAATAAAAGAAAAAAAATGAAATGTAACTGCCATTGTAACAACATTAGGAGGTGGGGCTGCCTTTAAGAGGTCATTAGGCCATGAGGGCTCCACCTTCATGAGTAGGTTTAATGCTTTACTAAAAAGTCTTTTAATTGGGCTCTCTCTCACATACACCCTCTCACTTTCCACCATAAGCTGACACAGGAAGCAGACCCTCATCAGATGCCAGTATCTTGATATTGGACTTTCCAGCCTTCAAAACTGTGAGCCAATAAATTTTTGTTAATTATAAATTACCCAGTCTGTGGTATTCTGTTATAGCAGCACTAAATGAACTAAGGCACCACCCAACAATGACTAGCTTAAAGAAGTGTTTCTCAACTAGGGGTGATTTTGCCCCTGATGGAACATTTGCCAGTGTCTTCAGACATTCAATAGAGGCCATGCATGCTGTTAAACATTCCACAATGGTCAGGAAATCCTCCTACGACAAAGAAGTAACCAGTCCAGGATGTTAATAGACTGATGTTGAGAAGGCCTGGCTTAAAAGCTAATAATTATGTAACACAAGGCAATACATTTTACTTAACTTGAATTCGGGAACAACAATTCTTAAAATTGGATATTTAGTCTCTCTCAGTAGCTGGAATTACAGGCGTGCACCACCATGCCTGGCTAGTTTTCGTATTTTTAGTAGAGATGGGGTTTTGCCATGTTGGTCAGGCTGGTCTCAAACTCCTGGCCTCAAAGGTGCTTGAATTTGGCCTCCCAAAATGCTGGAATTACAGGCATGAGCCACAGCTCCTGGCCTGAAAACAAAATCTTCAAAGTTATGATGTTATTACAGGGTGCCCTTAAAGTTTACTCTTTTAAATGTTTAAAAGAACTTGGTAGAAAGATGTGCAATTGATTTTAATAGACAATTCATGAGAGAAATAAATACCTAATAGATGTATAAGAATATGTCAAGTTTCCAGCTAATAAAATATATGCAAATAAAAAACAAGAAAGCACTTCTCACCTATAAAATTGACAAAGATTTTAAAAAATTGATAGTACCCAGAGTTCTGAAGGAAATGGTAAATGGACAATCTCCAACCCTACTGATAGCAGTAGAAATTGGTATAATTTTTCTGGATGTCCATTTGACAGTATTTGTAAATAGCTTTTAGATTGTGCTTAACCTTGAGCCAATTAGTCTATTTTTAGTAAATTATTTTAAAGAAAAATAATCATTTATTGAATTCCACCTCTGACCCAGGCTCTGTAGTGCCACTTTATATACATAAGTATTTAATCCTTATGACAACTTTGCAAACTGATATTATTACCAACTGTTATAATTGAGAAAACTAATGCACAGAAAGTTTTAGTAATAAGTCAGAGATCAAACTGCAGGAATAACTTATACACAAGTCTGTCTGATTCATAGGAAAAATGTGCACATCTGTAGGAATGAGGATGTTTACTACACAGTTTATAATAGAGAAAAGTATAAAATAAAGCTCATTATCCATTAATAGAGGAATCATTATGTACATTGCATTCATTCAAATGATCATATACATTTTGAAAGAAAATGTACTCAGAAAATTGTAAGTCCAAAAGATTGGTTAAAAAATAAATCAGTGTTGGCTGAGCATGGTGGCTCACGCCTGTAATTGCAGCACTTCAACAGAGCGAGACTCCGTCTCAAAAAAAAAGTTGGCTATTAACACTGCTTTTTTTTTTTTCAGAGGGAGTCTTTCAGAGGTGCCTCAGCCTCCTGAGTAGCTCAGCTACAAGCATGTGCCACCATGCCCAGCTAACTTTTGTATTTTTAGTAGAGACAGGGTTTCACCATGTTGGCCAGCTGGTCACAAACTCCTGACCTCAAGTGATCCGCTCGCCTCAGCTTCCCAAAGTGCTAGGATTACAGGTGTGAGCCAATACATCTGGCCGACAGCCAACTTTTTTTTGAGTCCTTGCTATTTGCTAAGAGTTCCAGACATTTGTTCAACTTGGTGGGCATTTGCATAGAAAATAGTCTGAAAGAACTTACACTAGGATGTAACAGTGATTGTCTTCAGGTGGTGAAATCAGGGATAAGTTCTGAATTTCTTTTATGTTTTGATGATCACTGAATTTATTTCACTGGGCATTTATTCCTTTTGTAATCAGAAAAAAAAACACCCTTTAAAACTAAGAGGGAGGGAGAGAGGGAGAGGAAAGGTGAGAGAAAAAGGTGGAAAAATCTTGCAAGTTGTACATGAAGAAACAAGTGAGTGGAGCTTATTCATATAGTTTTTGACACACACATGAGCCAGGAGAGTGTGCTATGCTTCCATCTTTCTAAATCTCCTCGTTTTTAAGTAGTATACTACAATTTCAAACATGATAACCCTATCTTTATTGTAGATTATTTGTACATAAAATATTTATATTCATGATTTCGTTTTCAAAATGTTTGAAATATTTCAGAAAACCATAAAATAAAATATTAGTCTTGGTTAACATATATCTTCTTGACCCATTTCCCATTTGCCCTAAGAATACTGCCCTGTCAGTGAGCTGCACATTTGTTTTCTAAACGGGGAATGGGTTAAGGATGGGTTGGACATATCCAATCTTCTCTCAAAATACTGACTGGCATATTGAGGTTCATAAAGCCTCCTTGTAGCTAGTAAGTCAGACCAATCTCTACCTTAATGAATATTTACTAAGCACCAGTTGTGTCAGGTTATAATAGATATGGAGACACACTCTTTCTTCAAGGAGCTTTGCATCTGTGGGAAGGAAGACGTGACCAATTGTGATGGTTAATATTCAGTGTCAACTTGATTGGATTGAAGCATGCAAAATATTGTTTCTGGGTGTATCTGGATGTTCCTGGGTGTTGCCAGAAAAGATTAACATTTGAGGCGGTGGACTGGGAGAAAAAGAGCCACCCTCAGGAAGAACCACTCACAGTGTGGATGGACACCATCTAATCAGTAGCCAGCACAGCTAGAAAAAGCAGGTAGAAGGTGGAGGGTGCTGACTTGCTGTGTTTTCCGGCCTCCATCTTTCTCCTGTGCTGGATGCTTCCTGTCCTTGAACATCAGACTCCAAGTTCTTCAACTTTTTGACTCTTGGACCTACCAGTAGGTTTGCCAAGGGCTTTTGGGCCTTCAGCCACAAACTGAAGCCTGCACTGTCAGGTTTCCTACTTTTTTTTTTTCTTTTTTTTTTGAGATGGAGTCTTGTTCTTGGCGCCCAGGCTGGAGTGCAATGGCCTGATCTCGCCTCACTGCAGCCTCTGCCTTCTGAATTCAAGTGATTCTCCCACCTCAGCCTCCCGAGTAGCTGGGATTACAGGTGCATGCCACCACACCCGGCTAATTTTTGTATTTTTAGTAAAGACAGGGTTTCACCATTTTGGCCAGGATGGTCTTGAACTCCTCACCTCAGGTGATCAGCCTGCCTTGGCCTCCCGAAGTGCTGGGATTACAGGCATGAACAACCATGCCCAGCCAGCTTCCCTACTTTTGAGGTTTTGGGACTCATACTGGCTTCCTGGCTCCTCAGCTTGCATATGGCCTCTCCTGGGATTTCACCTTACAATTATGTGAGTCAATACTCCTTAATAAAATCCTTTTCATATACACGTCTATCCTATTAATTCTGTTCCTCTAGAGAACCCCGACTAACACATCAATTATGCTGTAATATACTAATTGTCATGAAGGATGCATGTTCAATATACCACAGAAACCTGGTAGAACTACCCATCACTGCTTGTGGGAAACAGGAAGCCTTCACAAAAGTGGATGAAAGTCGATTCAGATTATGGAAAAACAAACAAATAAGGATCACTTCTATAGCATTTTCTCACAACATACTTGGCCAGAATTGGGTATTCTTCAAGATGACAGGAATCATAAATAGCTGATGTTGCTGGAAGTTGTATCCTGAGTGGGTAGAATGGCAAGAAGGAACTTGATCCCTGCCGAAGGAAACACTAAAGAACATTACCAGGATTCCAGTTGTGAGACTGCAGCAGTGAGATCTCCTGCCTAGACAGGGGAGAAACCTGCCTTCAACCTTAAGAAATCACTTGGATGTAAAAGACAGGGCCTTAAAAAAAATAAATAAATAAAGCGAGCTCTATCTACAGGATTAGATTAATCAAGGTGACTCGAGCATCTCTTGATTAAAGGACTTCTTTTACCCTTGCTTGAATATGTCTTTCTTTCAGAAATATTTAAGGGACATTCCTTTGGGGGCAGGGCTTTTAGTTTTTTTGTTTGTTTGTTTTTTTGAGACAGTCTTGCTTTGTCACCCAGGCTGGAGTACAGCAGTGCGATCTTGGCTCGCTGCAACCTCTGCCTCCCGAGTTCAAGTGATTCTCCTGCCTCAGCCTCCCCAGTAGCTGGGACTACAGCCGCATGCCACTGCACCTGGCTAATTTTTTGTATTCTTAGTAGAGACGGGGTTTCACCGTGTTACCTAGGATGGCCTCAATCCTCTGACCTCATGATCTACCCACCTTGGCCTCCCAAAGTGCTAGGATTACAGGCATGAGCCACTGTGCCCGGCCAGTTTTTTTAGTCTTAAAAAAACAAACCTTCTTGATGCTCATTTGAGTTCCTTGTATTCTGTACGTGCATCAGCTGTCTCATTAGCCATCCTTGCTTCAGACTTCCACAGCCCCTCCTGTGATCTTCTATGAGACATTTCGGAGTATAACTGATTTCACTATCCATCCATTTATTAGTTCAATAAATAATTATTTCTATTTACTACTATGTGCCAGAAACTGTTCTAGGTGCTGAGGACACAAAGTGCCTGCTCTTGGGGAGCATTTTCATTCAATTCTATGAAGTGCACTATCCTGACTTTGCTTAGTCAGGTAAGATATGCAATTGACTTATTATAAAATCAATAATCCTTATACACTTCATTTTCATCCACTTCTATATGTTTAGTAATACGTAAAGGAACAAATAAGGACAAAACACGCTGTCAGAATTATGTTGTTTTTGATACAACTCCACCAATCTGGACATTTTCTTCCACGAGAATTTCAGTCAATACCATGCAAATCAGAGAAAGTGTTTGTACCCAGTTGATATAAAGAAACCATTTAGCTGGCTTTATTTTTCTCTTACTAGAACCCAATCCTTTTAAAGGATTAAGTAGTATATGTTTAGTTTGGATACATATGGTTTAATACATAGATAATTTTGAAATTTCCGCTTTCAATATTATTTTTAAAACTGGGTAATCACCAGAGTGCAATCATAATTTCCTATCAATCTCAACATTTCTATTTTCCCAGATGAGCTACTTTAAAGATTTATTTTCAGCATTATAGAAGACATTAAACAAGTCTACTTAGGCACAGAAGGAGCACTGGGTAGGACCAGCAGAAAATATGGATATATTAAAATTGCCATGATTTTAAATCAATGAACTAACACTGATCTGTAATTAACACCCATATGGTGGACAAGCTTATCTTGGTTAAAAAAACAAGGTACTTCTGTTAGCTCTGGCCTCAAAACTAATGAAAGTCCATGGCGATTTTTATCTCGATTCCAGAATCCTTAGGACAGCAGGATGGCAGAGTACCCAAGAGTCACTGCAATGAATGCCAGGGCAGCTCTGTGCCAGTCATCACTGATAGGAGGTGAGGGATGTGTTAAGGGTCAGGAAGGCCTTATGGGAACTGCAGGAGGCAATAGGGAGGCACCTGCCTTGAAAAAAAAGACCAGCTTCCTTTTCCCTGGTTACTGAATATTACTGGCATCTGTCTGTCTGTAACACCTGCCCATCCAAATACAATACTTGGAATGATCTTTGTTAAC
This sequence comes from Cacajao melanocephalus, assembly GCA_963573385.1. NCBI lineage: Eukaryota > Metazoa > Chordata > Mammalia > Primates > Pitheciidae > Cacajao > Cacajao melanocephalus. Next base: position 8,439 of record CAUYLG010011105.1, on the reverse strand, counting down.
TCACTCCTATAGCCTAGGAGGAGGAGGAGGAGGAGGGGGGAGGAGGAGGAGGAGGAGGAGGAGGAGGGGGGGGGGAGGAGGAGGGGGGGAGGAGGGGGGAGGAGGAGGAGGAGGAGGAGGTGGTGGTGGTGGTGGAGGTCTATTTGAGATAGTCCAGAGCTGGCATATTATCTCCGTGGTTATCAGAGATTTGAGTTTGTTCTACCTTTCTTCTTCACCATGTTGAGCCCTTGACTTCCATCCTCAAATCAGTGTAGGATCTAAAATAGCTACTACAGCTCCTGCTATCATGTCTGCTCTTTATTTAGGAAGTAATGGGAAAAAGGGTGGGGTGGGGGGAAGAATGCTTGCAGCTGAGTCAGCCATTTTAAAAGAATATTCCCTGAGGTCCTGCCCATAAACTTTCACATATACCTCATTGGTCATTACTATCTACAAGGGATAAAGGAAATATAAATTTTAACTGGGTCCATGCCATCCCCTGATAAAAGAGATGTCAGTCACTAACAAGAAAAGAGGGGAGTGCAAGAGCAGGCAACTAGCAGGCTCTGTCTCACACAGGTTAAAAGAAAAGTCTTTGCATATATATATGGCAAGGAAGGTTAATGACAACTGACCCCCCGGCTTTGTGTGGGGAGATAACAGAAGGTTGTGGGAACTGTGCTGAGCAGGAAAGCTCATGTCTCACCTAATAGGCTCAGCCATATCCTGCCCCAGCAAAGTGGGAATGGAACCCGCTGTGTTCTGATGTTCCCATTTTCCAAGAGAAGCAACGAACTGCTCTCCATTGGCTCACTCTGTTTCAGCCACACTAGCCTACTGTTGTCCTGTGAACCTGCACCTGTCCTTCCACTACAGAGCTTTTGCGATGTCTGTTCCATCTGCTGAGAATGTTCTTCTTCCATATATCAGCACGAACCCTTCAAGTCTTTGGTCAAACCATAAGAAGCACAATCTGAGGCATAATTCAGGTTTTTGTTTCAACTCTTGTATTTTTAAATTTTTATTATTTATTTTTATTTTTATTTTGAGACAGAGTGTCTCTCTGTCGCCTAGGCTGGAGTGCAGTGGCACAATCTGAGCTCACGGCAATCTCCACCTCCTGGGTTCAAGTGATTCTCCTGCCTCAGCCTCCCAAGTAGCTGGGATTACAGGCATGTGCCACCACACCTGGATAAATTTTGTATTTTTAATAGAGACAGGGTTTCGCCATGTTGGCTTGGCTGGTATTGAACTCCTGGCCTCAAGTGATCCCCCTGCCTTGGCCTCTGAAAGTGCTGGGATTACAAGTGTGAGCCAACCGCCCTGGCCTTTCCTTATTTAAAAATCAACGCCCACATATTTCAAAGTTCTGTGTCTGAATGTCGCAATTTGTACCTAACCTCCAACCACTGATCAAGGAGAGTCAGTTTTCCTTGAACCAGCATTTTAGGAAATGTTATGCCACACAATAAGAAATGAACTCTATTGCTTTGCAATCCAAGATAAGGAAGGGGGAGCTTGAAATGAAGGTGCCTGTCACCAGACTCTTGGACCACCGCAAACACTTATTACCCTGGGGGCAGACAGCCATCAACCATCTACCCTCTTCTTCCCTTTGCCAGTCAGAATATGCCAGCTCTGAAGCTGGGGTGGACAGTATTTCTAAAAGGACGATTCTGGACTGGCACAAACCTGATCAAACTCGCACCTGTCCATTCCTTGCAGTTTTCTGCTTAGGCCAGCAGATGGCAGCAAGTATCGGCCGAACTAGGAAACCAACTTTGAACACCTTCAGAGTTGATGTTCTTTTTGATGCATTTTTTTTTACTTGTGCCAATAAAAACAATAAAAGTAATCTACACTTGCTTCACTCATTACTTCTCACATTGAGAAACAGAAAGATAAATCTATTTTAGACCTGACATCGTTTTGAAAAGGTGATCATGAAAGTCTGAATATGTGAAATGGGGCAAAAGTCTTAATTTGTTCCTTAGTAACAAGAAATAAAATTTAATATATATTACCAAACAAAAATTATTTATTTAACCTTGACTCTGGTGGCTGTTCTTAATAAAAAACTACAAATATTTGTTATGTTTCTAAGTAAAGATACCATGACTTCAGGACATACACAAAATGGTAAACAGTTATATTATTATTTTCTAAATAACTTCCACATTTGCCCAAATATATCCTTTAAAAATCTACTGCATCTTTTTAATCACTTGGAAATGCAAATAATAAAATATATGTGGGGGAAAGTTACTAGGAAAAACTTCTACATGTCATGAAAGTAAACTCTTGTTTTATTACTATCTTTTGGAGAGTAGCAATATACATATTTTTGAAAGTTTTTGTTATGTCAACAGTAATTATGGAATAACTAAATGTCTTTGAGGGGAAAAGGGACATGGATCCAATAAAGGGTCAATTTGTTAGAGGAAATTAAGTCTACAGAACAATTATTCCTGTGCTTCAAAGTTTTGTTCAATGTAAACTAAAATCTAGATAACGTAGGAAGCAAGAAAAGTGATAAATGAGTAATCAGGCTACACAACAGGTAAGAAGGAGAACTGATGTGAGAAGCAGGAATTACCGGTACGTGCAGATGTCAACAGAATTTACATGTGAGTTATTTGCTAGGAAATGCAAGGAAACCTACAGATGATTGTTAGTGGTTAGTACCTGGAAAGGTAAAGGACACAGACTAAGAAAGATGCCCTGATACTTCCGAAAGGATCAAACTCTTTGTGAAGTTTTAAAAAAACAAAGGAACAAAGGAAAAATGGATGAAGAAAAGACAAATTTGTTATGGATTGCATCTTAGAATTACAAAGTGACACAGACTGAAGGAATGTGGATATTATTTTAGTCTAGGCTTTAGCCCTTCTAAATTCTATGGAAATTCCTTCCTTCCTATCTTTGGGTATGTTTCTCTGACCTCTACTTGATTGCATCCACCAATTCAGAGCTTTTGATATTTTGTTGTAAAGATTTTATTTTGTTTTATTATTATTATTATTATTATTATTATTATTATTTGAGACAGGGTCTTGCTCTGTTGCCCGGGCTGGAGTGCAGTGATGTAATCACAGCTTACTGCAGCCTCAATCTCATAGGCTCAAGTGGTCTTGCCTCAGCCTCTAGAGTAGCTGGGGGTACGGGTGTGCACCACCATGCTCAGCTCATTTTTAAGTTTTTTGTTCTTTTTTGAGTGTGTGTGTGTGTGTGTATGTGTGTGTGTGTGTGTGTGTCTTGTAAAGACAGGGTCTTGTGTGTTGCCCAGGCTGATGTAAACTCCTGGGCCCAAGCAGTCCCCTCACCTTGACTTCCCAAAGTGCTGAGATTACAGGCATGAGTCACCACAGCCAGTCAAGTTTTTATTTTTGAACAACACTCCTTGTTATAAATTTTTTCCTTACAGAGATCTGAAGCTGGTCTCCCAGTAACATCTGCTCATTGCTCTTCTCTGCAGAAAAGTCTATAAACATTTTTATTTTGGATCACAGACAGCTTTGTGAGACTTGTGAAAGTAAGTACTCTCATCCTAGAAAGATGCATTCCCTAAACTCATTAATGGAGTTCAGGTGAAGCTTCCCTACTCTAAGGAAAATAAAGCCTTTCTACACAACAATTCTTCAAACATTTATAAAAAGCATCATGTTCTTAAAACAACCTCCTCATTTCATTGACTTCTTTCCTTCTTTCTTTCTTCCTTCATCCACTTTTTAAAAACAAAGAAAAAAAAGCATATGCTAAGCACCCTTTCTGTGTCACACACCATAGACACATGAGACACAAAGATGAATAAGATGCCATTTCTGTCCTTGGGGAGTTCACAGCTTATCTGGAGAGAAAAATCTGTAAACACGTACATTAGGTCGGGGAAATGATATTCGAATTGAGTGTGGTCTTCATTTGGGTTCAGTCTAGGTTCAAATCCCAGCTTTACCACTTAAGTGTCACCTTTGGAAAGATACTTAACCTCTTGGGTCCTCAGTTTGCTCATATGTAAAGTAGGCATTTGTATGCTATGCTGTTATTATCATCATTTGCCAAATAAGGAATCTGGACATTTAGGCTTTCATAATCCACCAGTCCTGTAAGAAGGGGAGTGGCAGACATGATTTTATTTATTTATTTTATTTTTTACTAATTTTATTTTAAGACAAATCGTTTTACATTGGAAGACTGTGCATAAACTGGATGGAGGAGAGGTGGAAAAGAGGGAGACCAGATTGGGGACCTACAATTGTAGGGGGAGAATGGTGAGGACTTGAGCTCAGGCAGGGTCATAGGGATGGAGAGTTGTTAAGAGATATTTTTGAGGTATAGATGATAGGACTTGGTGGTCAGTTGACAGGGAGAAGACCAAGTCAAGTTGATCTTACATATTTCTACCTTGGAAAACTGGTTTGATAGTGATTTCATTAACTTGGATTGTAATTACAGTAGAAAAAGTATCGAGAGACGATAATAAATACAAGATGCCTTTCAGATCCCTTAAGCTTTGGAAATATGAATCCAGCATTTGGGACAAAATCCTCCACTGGAAAGAACAGACTTAGGGTTTCTTTTTGTCTTTGGTGGTCTGTCATGAGAATGGATAAGATGACCCAGGAGGGCAGGTAGAGTGTGAAGAAAATGGAAGACAACCAAGAAAAGAATCAAGGCAAACACATTTAATGAAAGGTGGCAGAGGAAGAGGAAAAGAAGGACCAGCTAATGAAGGCAGCTGACAGTAGAAAGTTAGAAAAGTAGGAGAACTCAAGGGATAGTTTTTTTAAGCTATTGCTCTCTTAAAACAAAAATCTTAATACCCAATAAGTACCGGCACTCTGCTAAGTGTTCATCTTAATTCTCCCTCATACAGAGAGCCCACTGCACAATGCCATCCTTCCCATCATCCTATGGCCACCCCTACCATAAACCACAGCCTCACCTATGCTTTGTTTCTGTGTTCTTTATTACGCTCTGTCAGTCTAGATGTCTATCTCTGCACCAATGCCAAATCATTTTAATTACTCAGTTATACAACCTTACAAACACCCTTCCTCCATTCCAAGGTAAATACAAATTATTGCCATATTTCAGATGGACAGAGTTGTAGGCATGTTTTCAGTAATATTACATATACTGATGATATAGAAACTCTCTGACACTACCTTTAAAATGAAACTAAAGAGTTAACGTACCATACGGTGCAATCTCTTTTTCTTCTTTTGATCCACATAAATCACATTCCCTTAGACAGTGATCCCCAAACCTGGCTGAGTATCAGAATCATCTGGGGAGCTTTTTAAAAATGTAAATTCTTCATCTCCATTCTAGATGTTCTGAACTGAATAGGATGGGGCATTTGGGGCCAAGGAATAGGTATGTGTAATAACATATTCCACATGTTCATGGAATGGCATTTGGGAATCTTTGTGTTCAGTTCTTAGAACATTGGTTAAAGATATATCAGTCACTTTATTTGTATTTTATTTATTTATTTTTATATATATGTATATTATTGCATTTTATATTTATTTATCTTTTTGAGACAGAGTCTGGCTCTGTTGCCCAGGCTGAAGTGCAGTGGCATCCATCTCGGCTCACTGCAACCTCCACCTCCTGGGTTCAAGCAATTCTCCTGCCTCAGCCTCTCAAGTAGCTGGGATTACAGGTGCCTGCCCACACCCAGCTAATTTTTTTTTGTTTTTGTAGAGACAGGTTTTGCCGTGTTGGCCAGCTGGTTTTGACCTCCTGACCACAGATGATCCACCTGCCTCGGTCTCCCAAAGTGCTGGGATTCCAGGCATAAGCCACCATGCCCAGCCCATATCAGTCACTTTAGAGTGCTACCTTGCAATCAACTTTCAGAAATTAAGCACTTTATTGGAAGGCCGAGGCAGGTGGATCACAAGGTCAAGAAATCAAGACCATCCTGGCCAACATGGTAAAACCTCGTCTCTACTAAAAATACAAAAACTAGCTGGGCTTGGTGGTGCGCGAAGGTAGTCCCAGCTGCTTGGAAGGCTGAGGCAAGAGAATTTTTTTAAACCAGGAGGCAGAGGCTGCAGTGGGCTGAGATCATGCCACTGCACTTCATCCAGCCTTCCAGCCTGGCGACAGAATGAGACACTGTCTCAAAACAAAAAAAAAAAAAAAAAAAAAAGGAAAAAAGGAAAGAAATTGAGCATTTTATTAATTGTATTGGTTTTTGTTCTTTTATAGAAAATAAATGTAAAAAATTACAAACCTTGCAGAAATGAACAGAATGTGATACAACCCCATGGTTTCTCCTTTAATAAAGGATGTCAATGGTTTGACCAACACTGTATTTTTTCCTATGCATTTAGTAAGATAATTCTTCTAAAATTGGATTATTCTATACTTTGGGAATCTGGACTTTGAGAATTTACGTAAGACCTGGCCTTGGGAGCCCAGTAAGTCCCATGCACCATGTGGAAGGGCTGGACGTGGGAGCCAGGCACATCTGCATTTGAGGCCCAGCTCTAGCTCTTACAAGCATCTTTGGGCAATTTATTTAACCTCCCTAAGTCTCAGATTTCCTCATCTGCAGATAAAAATACTATCTATGTAATAAAATTCTTGTGAGAATTAAATGAGATAATGCCTATAAAGGGATTAGCACAACAGGCAAAATAAGTTCTTGGCAGGACGTGGTAGGTTATCCCATCACTTTGGGAGGCTATCCCTGTTATCCTAGCACTTTGGGAGGCTGAGATGAGTGGATCTCTTGAGTATAGGAGTTTGAGAGCAGCCTGAGCAACATAGAGAGATCCTGTCTCTCCAAAAAATAAAAAATTAGCTGGACATGACGGCGCACACCATCAAGTAGTCCCAGCTACTCTGGAGGCTGAGGCAGAAGAATCGCTTGAACCGGGGAGGTTCATACCACTGCCCTTCAGCCTTGGCAACAGAGCAAGACCCTGTCTCAAAAAAAAAAAAAAAAAGGCAGGGCATGGTAGCTCATACCTGTAATCCCAGCACTTTGGGAGGCCGAGGCGAGTGGATCACAAGGTCACAAGTTCGAGACCAGCCTGGCCAACATTGTGAAACCCCGCCTCTACTAAAAATACAAAAATTAGCCAGGCACAGTGGCGGGTGCCTGTAATCCCAGCTACTCGGGAAGCTGAGGCAGAAGAATCTCTTGAACCAGGGAGACAGAGGTTGCAGTGAGACGAGATCGTGCTCCGTCCCAAAAAAAGAAAGGAAGAGAAAAAAAGGAAAGAAAAATAAGTTCTTGATAAATATTTATTTTTAAAAATTTTCAGTAAACCTTATTTTTTTAGATCAGTTTTAGGTTCACAGCAAAATTGAGTAGAAAGTACAGAGAGTTCCCATGTTCCTTCCCCTACAACCTTCCCCACTATCAAGGGGTGGTCCATTGTTACAGTCCATGACTCTACATTGATACATCCTTCTCACCCCAAATCCATTTAACATAGTAACATAGTATACCTAGGATACTATGTATCCTATGTACAACCTATGCTTGACGTCATAGGTTTTAACAAGTGTATAATGTATATACACTTATAAGTGTATAATGACAAGTATCCACCATTGCAGATCCAGCTCTGTATATTGAGATACAAGATATAATGCAAATATAAGAATACATTGTATCTTATATCTTGCAGATACATCAAGATTGAATGTAGTATGTACTTGTATCCAGGTATCCATAGTGGATAATTTCACTGCCCTAAAAATCCTCTGTTCTCTGCCTGTTCATCTCTCCCTTTCCCCTAACCTCTGGCAACCACTGATTTTTCTTTTTTTTTTTTTTTTTTTACTATCTTCATAGTTTTGCCATTTCCAGAATGCCATATAGTTGGAATCATACAATATTAACTTTTTATTATGCTCATTATTATTACTACTACTACTGTTATAGGCAGTTTCACTTAATATATACTGGACATTCTATTAATATATGATTTTATCAATTATTTCTAACTGATGTATAGCATTTCACTGTATGCATGAACTTACTTAATCAATGTCCTATGTATATTTTGGTTGTTTTTCAATTTTTCTTGATCATAAACCATTCTGCAGAGAATACCCTTGTATACATACCTTTTCATACTTGTATGTGTCTGTCTTGTAAGGAGAATTTTTATTTTTATTATTTTTATTTATTTTTTTTTCTATTTTGTATTTTTTTAAATTTATTTACTTTAGGTGCATACTATATCTGGCATTTCTCCCCATGTTATCCCTCCCCACCACCCACTGTTTCTCCCTACCCCCCTCAACTGCCCCTAGTGTGTGATGCTTCTCTCCCTGAGTCGTGTTCTCGTTGTTCAACACCCACCTGAGTGAAAACATACGGTATTTGGCTTTCTGTTCTTGTGTTAGTTTGCTGAGAATGATGGTTTCCAGATTCATCCAAGTCCGTACAAAGGACACAAACTCGTTTTTTATGGCTGCATAGTATTC
>CAUYLG010011103.1:0-31598 GCA_963573385.1 Cacajao melanocephalus | reverse complement strand
AATCATGAATGAACTCCCATTCACAATTGCTACAAAGAGATTGTATGCTTAAGACCTTTCCAAAGGATGATGATGGAGCTATGCTTCCTGTACAGCCTGCAGAACCATGAGCCAATTAAGCCTCTTTTCTGATAAATTACTCAATCTCAGGTATTTGTTTACAGCAATCAAGAAGGACCTAATACAGAAGGTGTCAAAAAATGAATTTTCAAACCAAAATGATGGCAGGTAAACTTCTAAAGCACAGTGGTACCTAAAATTTTTAGAGATAAATAATTATTTCATGAGAAATGGTTAAACCAGAAGTCATTTCTGTTTGAGGCTAATTATCATTTCTCAAAGAAAAAAATTAATCATGGTAACACCAGGGTGATTTTTGATATAAAAATATAAATATATTCATGACTGGTGAATAGAACTCTGGCTCAAGATATATCATAAAAAGTAATGATCCTCTGACCTCCCAATTTCTAAATAAGAAGAAGTTTATGAATTCATATCCCTTGAATGAAGGGAAAAATAAAAGACTTATAAAAAGTTTCCTGTTATAACATCATATATCAAATCAGGCACAATTACAGGTGTAAGCCACTGTGCCCAGCCTGAGAGTATAAACAGATATACATTGAACTAATTCGCATATTGCCTCACTGCTGTAGGCAGTAAGGAGGTCAAAAAGACTGACTAGAAATCATTATCATGTCTTCTTCTATAATAAAATAATAAATCCAAAGCAGCACTGCCTTTACAGGGAAATGCTATGAATGTTTAAGACTAAAATAATACAAGGGTGGTGAATCATATTGTAATATTATTCTGTTTTCTTATTTGCCTTTGCAGTTGCTTGTTGGATAATAACAATGGATTATTACAAATTTAGTGAAGTTGTGATAACCTATTGCAAGCAGTACTTTAAATGGGGTCTCAGTTCATTATCTACTTTACATACAGTAACCTGGTCAATGCATTTTTTTGCATTCTAATTTAAAAACTGAAGAAAGAGAATATAATAGAATAGTAACTGAAGCAGTAAGTTTCTGTCTTACAAAATAGAGGCTTTCACCTTATGGGATAATTTCAAGGACAGTCTTACATTACAATTTAGTTTCAAAAGAAAAAAAAAGCCACATGCCTTTCTTATCATCCTATAAGTCATCATGTGTGTATTAAATTGATGATTTATTCCTATGGATTCATAAAGCTAGATGTATAAAGTGCCCTAGATGCCTTGGGAAGTGACTGATGACAGAAGCTGAGAGATATATTTTATGAAGATACAGGAGCCTGCCTCCTCCTTTAATTTCCTGCGGACCCAGTAGTCTGAGTATTTTGACAGGCTTTCTCTAGATCAGAAAACAAGTTGTTTCTCCTTGTACTTCCTAACACAGAGAGAAGGCAGTGGACTCAGTGCTAATTTTTTTAAGTCATAAAATATGTGTTTGGGTATTATATGTTTATACATATATATATACACACATATATATATACATATATACACATATATATTTATACATATATATATATACACATACACACACATAAAAGAGTCTTCTGAATATGCTATCCATGTATATAGAATATATTATTATTTTATACTCTATATATGTATTAGGATACTAATAAATGTAAATTTCTTAGAATACCAAACATCTAATGTCTATCTAGATGGTCTAGGCCATGGGGTGAGAAGGTTTTTCACTTGCGTGTTATAATCTAGTGGATCCAATGGTTCATTAAAGATGTTGATGTGGGGATTTTGGAGTAAACCTTGACAGGTAAACCTCACCTGGTGCTTTGAAAATATCAGAACAAGTCACTATTTTTATTTTGAGAAATAACTCCTACTTTGGTCTGGAGGACACTGAACAACTCACCGTGGACACCAGGTTACTGCATTCCTGAGCTGATCTTTTAATGGTTATTATCTATTTCTCTAGCTATAAACTTAGGTATAATCAACTGTATTGGACTCAAACAGGTCCAGACAGCATAAGTAAACTGCATAATCAGGTTGATCAAACTTCTAGTGTGCCCACAACTGCCACACTGTTGTTCCTCTCTGCAACTTTGACTATGTCCTCATGGAAATTGTTCTACAAACCACTGACTTTAAATTAAAGATACTGGAAAAGTTTACAAATGCCTTTTATGATCTGGCTGCTAGTGCCAGCCAGAAGTGAACAATTCTAAAAATCTTCATTAAAATGTGATTGAAAGTGTCATAAAAAGTTAATGAAAACAAAATGTTACGTACATTATACTCTTAACAGGATTATGTAAATACTGGTGATGAAATAACGACAGAAAATGAGGATTTTAATTAAAGAAAACAAAATGTTACCTACAAAGACTCTTAACAGGATAATGTAAATACTGCTGAACCAAATAATGACAGAAAACATTGATTGTGCCTTAAAGTATAATTTATTGTAAAGAAAAAAGAAAACAATCTCAGTCACTGCACACAATTATTTGAAATGATGGCACTTACAGAATAGGCAATTCAAATACTTTTTAAACAAAGTTTCTATTAGAGAAACTTAGTAAAGACTTTAATACCCTCTAATTACATGCTCTCCATATGGCATGTCACAACTGGAATTTAGACAATAAACTCTCTCAGAAAATTTTTGTAAGAATAGGAGTGATATTCTGTTAAGTAGATAACATAAGAGGAACAATTTCCTTCAATATGGGAGTTTACTATTCTAAAACAACACTCAAAGCCTTCAGATAAGATGATTTTCCATGATGGGAGAAATTCAGACAATGAAAATTTCAGTCATATCTGTAAATAGAAATACAAATAGAAATATGTGGTTAGTTTTATTAAATATTTTTGAGGAAAAGAGAAACTCTTATGATAGAATACATTTTACTATTGTCCCTTCATATTAGACAAACTCACAATGTTATTTATGCATTCCTGTAACAGACATATATATCCTTTGCTCTTGGTTTTTAAGCTATAAAGACAATTTTATTACTAAATTGTATTTTTTGTGGTATCATTGAAGATATGGCAAGGCAATTAGAGTAAAAGGCTTTCACATAGGTTAGAGTTTCATCATTATCCTTGGTTTAATCTATTAGAAGGGAAGTTACCCCCTTTGGAAGAGGAAACACACACACACACACACACACACACACACACACACACACACAATTAGAAGCACCAATGTAGTGGATGAAAATAATTAAACTTATAGACCTTTTCAGCTGGTGTTGACAAATAAACACTTGATTTCACTATGTGACTTTTTAAGCGTGTCTATTTGATCATAAGAAATAAGATCATGGTTAGACATGTAATTTCCAAACTTACCAAGGGCCATATCTGAGGAGTTCCTGAGAAGTGACTTGATTCTTCTGAAAGAACAAAAGTTGTTACAGTCATATGATTAAAGGAAGTCAGCAATAAAATTTTTCTGAAGAAAAATAAACTTCTCCCAATTCAGTGTTTATTTTGCCCACAATATACTTAACAAAGATTACTATATTTGGTCACTCTCAGAATTATAATAAATAAGGATTGTTAGAAAATTTCCAGTAAGCCAAAAGGTTAGGATTTGAATTTAGTACTACTGAGTACTAAAATATGAGCTATATTACCTACCCAGCATTTTTGTATTTAACATAGGTATAACAAGAAGGAAGTCATTTAAAGATGAGTATAAGTGGAAAAAGGATACTGTTAAATTACATGTTAGAAGTCTTTACATTTTTAACTTGAAAATAAGTTGTTTTCTCCCCTCATTAGAATGAATTTCACTTATAGAATAGATAATACTATTCCACATGTTACCAAGAAATTGATGAGTATTAGCCACAGGTGCCAGAAAATATTACCAATTATTGATTTAATAAAATATTAGTTTTTTGCAGTAGGTGTTGATTTGCCATGTTTAATCTAAATCTGTTCTTACGGTATTATCTCTAAGCTATTTCATTTTATTTCCTTTGGTAGAATTTCAAGATGCAGTAATTTAAATGAACTTACCACCACTGCAGCATGACATAAGTTTTTTCATAATTCTCAGGGGCGGTGGGACTGGAGATGTCGGAAAATGGTGGGAAAGGAAGAGTCTGCCTAATCTGTGGATAGTACCAAACAGCATAGGGGTAGACAGCAAGTTGGTTGAGCTGCTGGAAAGGCTAGAGGGAAAGACATTAGAAAAGCAACAGTGTATGAGCAATTGCTGTTTTCAATATCTGAAAAATGTCAATACATTTCATTCATTTCCAAGATGCCTGTTAGCATCATAAAAAACGATTACTCTGTGAGGGAAAAGAAGAAATTAAAATCTCCTATGGCGAATCATGTTGAAGAAACTTTCAGAAGGTGCTCTTTTAAGGTACCTGAGGGGCAATGAGTAAATCACTTTTTTTTTTTTTTTTTGGAAAGAAAGGAAAAGAGAGGAAAGAAAGTGAGAGTGAAAGAAAGAAAAAAAAAGAATGTACGAGAGAAAGAAAGAGGAAGAAAAAGAGGGAGAGAGAACAGGATTCTTGTTCTACTGCCGTGACTAGAATGCAGTCTAAAAATGGGTATTAAAAACCTCTATTATGCCAATAATTGTGTTTAACAATGGAGACAGGAAGGAATAAGAGATGAAAATAACAAACAAGCAGCCAACCAATATTTTATTTAAACCTGTGAAATGCTATTTCATGTTATTCTTAATATAATTTTTTAAAAATAGAATTACTAATTAAAGAAAATAAAAATTTTAAGGCTCTTGCTTTTTTCTTGTTGTAAACTCAAAATCGAGGTAAACTATACTGATTTAAAATTTCACAAGTATACATGAAGGTCCATTTGTCACACATCAACAGTGAATATTACCATCCAAAAATATTAACTGCCAGCCAGGATCTGTTTTAAATGGATTTAAAGCATAATATTTTGTCTCTATATTCCTAGAGACACACTTTAAGGGGAAGAAAAACCTTTTTTAAAACAACAACAAACACCATTTTCTGTAACTTTATTGATGGTACCTGTGGTGTTGCAAGCATTGTATTCCAAGGTTGCTATGTGGGCATATGGTTCAAGGTAGAGGAGTAATTATGATGGTGTCCTTAAAAATAAAGATTTTGGACATGGCATAAAGGAGATGCAGATGTAACAGCAATAAATTTTGTAGTCTGGGAGAGATGGCTCATGCCTATAATTCCAAAACTTTGGGAGGCTGAGGCAGGCAGTTCACTTGAGCCCAGGAGTTCAAGACCATCCTGGGCACCATGGCAAAAATCATCTCCACAAAAAATACAAAAATTACCTAGGCATAGTGGTATGCTCCTGTAGTGCCAGCTACTCAGAAGGCTGAGGTGGGAGGATCCCTTGACCCCAGGAGGTTGAGGCTGCAGTGAGCAGTGATCAGGCTACTTCACTCGAGTCTAAGTGACAGAGCAAGACCCTCTTACCAACAATAAATAAATAAATAAATAAATACAATACAATACAATACATACATCTGTAACATTTGGCAAAATTCCTGTAATCTTAAAATTGAACAGGAAATAAGTGTATGAATTCAAAACAATTTTATCTCCAAACATTTAAAAACATATTTCATAGTTCTGTAAACTGTAATGGCTGAGAAACAATGACCAAAGCATAATACATTGAACACAACAATGCCAATATTGTGGTCTCCAAATACCTTTCCCGTTGAAAAGAACCAGGGCTTTTTGGAGAAGTGGTTCATTGTAGGAATGGGACAGAAAAGTCACAAGATAAAAATGGAGCATCATTTCATGATAGAAAACAAAGAAGCAGAAGTATCTAAATAACTTGCAAGTCATCTTGGAGTGATCTGTTTCCCTTAGTCAAAAGATGGGACAATATGAGTATCAATCAGAATAGTAACAGCAGTGGTTTAAAATACATTCTATAGGCCGGGTGTGGTGGCTCACATCTGTAATCCTACCAGCATTTTGGCAGGATCACCAGGTCAGGAGTTCAAGACCAGCCTGACCAGAATGATGTAAGCCTGTCTCTACTAAAAATACAAAAAATTAATTTTTGGCACATAACTGTAGTCCCAGCTACTTGTGAGGCTGAGGCAGGAGAATTGCTTGAACCCAGCAGGTGGAGGTTGCAGTGAGCCAAGATCACACCACTGCATTCCGGCCTGGGCAAGAGAGCCAGATTCCATCTAAAAAAAAAAAAAAAAAATTCTGGATTCTGTATATTTTTAAAACAAAACAAAACAAAAAACTCATTCATTATCCTTGGAGGATTCCAGGAAGCCAATGCATTATTTGAAAACTGGTAAAAAGGGAAAAATCAAGCATTTTCATAGGCTTTCTTCTAAACGTTCTACTGCTGAGTAATCGAATTCATAAGAAAAAATTTCTCTTTATTAAAATATTCTGGATAATAAACGTTAAGAGAATTATAGAATTAAAATATCATCATTGTATGACCCTCTAATGAAATATAAATCTAAACACTGATCACCAATAGCGCCTAACAACAGAAAAAGAAAAAACTTGATAGCATTTGTCACCAATGGAAGATTGCAACTCCACCTATGTAGTAATCTAAAAAGAAAAAAATCAAACTTGAATTATCAAGGCTCTAAATCTAACTTCCAATCTGTAAGAGACAAAGTAGAAGGGAAACTACGGATTAAAAGAGACTGAAAAGGCAAGTTGACCAATCACAATGTATGAATCTTATTTAGATCCTGATTACAACAAACAAGTTGGGTGACAGAGTGAAACAATGGGAAAATGTAAATACTGATTGAATCTTTGAAGATACTAAATAATTATTTAAATTTTTATGTATGAAAATGATATTGTGGTTATGTTTTGTGAAGGATTTCATCTTTTATGTACACTGAAATATTTATAGGTGAAATTATATCTGAGAGTTGCTCAAAATAATCTAGCAAATAGCAAGGGAAGCAGGTGGGGTATAAATGAAGCGAGATTGTCTATAAGGTGATAATTGTTGAAACCTGGGGACAGGGACACAGTATATTAAACTGTTCTCTTTCTTTTCGTATATGTTTAATGTTTTCCATAATATACTTTTTAAAAGAAGGAAACATTTTTGGAATAACTTTTATGAGGGAGGAAGAGGGATTGAGTCTAATTACAACCTTCCATGTCTACGGGAAAGAAATTGCATAGTCTGTCCCTTTGTGGAGCATTAAAGAAAAATGTGTGAATTCATAATCTTCTGGTCATTATACAAGAAATGTTCTCCTTGAACCAGCATCTGTGTCAACTTCATAAAGAATAGTATCAATAAGAGGATTGCATAGCTCTTGGAACCCAAGTGATATTTATTTTCTTGGGTACAAAAATGAAACAGAATATCAAGAACTCTTAAAACTCAACAACAAGAAAACAACCGGGTTTTAAAATGGGCCAAATGCCTTAACAGACACCTCACCAATGAAGGTATACAGATGGCAAGTAAACATATGAAAAGATGATCTATATCATATGTCATCAGATAAATACAAATTAAAACAACATTGAGATACCGTGATACACCTATTATAACGCCCAAATCTGGAACACTGATAACACCAATTGCTGGTGAGGATGTGGAGCAATAGAAATGCTCATTAATTGCTGATGGGAATGCAAAATGGTAACAGCCATTTTGCAAAACAGTGTGGTAGTTTCTTATAAAAGTAACTATACTCTTACACGTGACTCAGGAATTGTGATCCTTAATACTATATTTACCCAAAGGAACTGAAAATTATGTCATACAGAAGCCTGCACACAGATGTTTGTAGTAGCTGTATTCATGATTGCCAAAGCTTGGAAGCAACCAAGATGTCCATAATAGGTACATAGATTAATAAACTGTGGTTCATCCAGACAATGGAATATTATTCAGGGCTAAAAAGAAATGAGCTATCAAGTCATGAAAAGGCACGGAGGAAACTTAATTGCAAATTACTATGTGAAAGAAGCCAAACTAAAAAGCTTATATACTATATAATTTCAAGAATATGCCATCTGGAAAAGGCAAAACTATGGAGATAATAAAAACAGCAGTGGTTGCCAAGGGTTATTGGGAAGGCAGTGATGAGTAGGTGGAGCTCAGAGGACTCTTGCAGTGAAACTACTCTCTATGATACTATAATGATGGATATGTTTTTTACACTTGTTGAAACCCATAGACTGTACAAAAGTAAGAGTGAACCCTAATGTAAACAATGATCTGTGATAGCTATGATGTGTTGGTGTGAGTGTATCAATTATAACAAATGTACCACTCTGATGGATAATGTTGAAAGTTGGAAAGACTACACATTTGTGGGGTCAGGAAGTATATGGGAAATCTCTGTACCTTTCTCCTAAGTTTGCCATGACCCCAAAGCTGCTCTAAAAATTTTATCTTAAAAAAAATTAAACGGAAGTAAAAATATCATCATTGAGGGTTCTCCTTTCTTTGCCTTCTGTTGTTTATATTTTAATATTAAAAATAGTGTTCTAGAATTTAAAAAAAGAAAGCTTGTCATGTAACTATGTTGAAGACTTACAATTATTACCTGCTGTGAGTTAAAAGAAAAATAGTTTGCCAGCATAAAATGTGACTAAAAGGCATATAATGTCCAAATGGGATATCCAAGTACAAGGTGCAAATAGAAGTCTCTCCTTCGTGGGTTCCTTCTGATACTTACTTTGGACAATTTTCTCTGTAATCACAATGGCAAGAGAGCTCCCTCCAACATCACACAGAGAAAAATCACTATCTTTTTCTTTTTTTGCTTTTCTTCCAAGCAGCACCAGTCCTGGTGCTGTTCACAACACAGTATTCTCGGGATGCATTAACATACAGATCTGATTTAGGATCAGGGAATCATGAGTTGAAAGATTCTAAGGCTCTGACTCTCTCACTGTGAGAGAGGATTTCAGAATACAAATTATATAGTGTTGAGGTAATTTGCAAGTACCTAGTCTCACGTTCTTCAATAGACTTGGCACAGGTTTAAAGTCTTAAACCATCTGTTCTTGGACAGCTTCACTTTTATTTCCCTTGGAGGCAGCTGGCCTCTCCTTTAGCCTTGACCCAGGGGTCAATGTTCCTTCTAGCTCAGCCTACCATCATCCCAGGCCTCCACTGAGTATTACTGCCACAGATTTCCTAGGGCCTTAGAGAATCAGTGTTCTTTCCCAGCCTGGGGCCCAAGTCAAGTTCATGGTGCTTACATGGAAATTTTTCTAGTAGTTCCAAATGTGAGCTGAGGGTTTTCTGACCAACCTTCCTCCGGAGCTGGGCAACAACACAGTTTACCTGAGCTAAGCATCTTCCCATGATGAATGTGTTTTGGGTTTCTCTTATTTTTTTTCCTTTCCTTCCTTGTACTTCAAAATTTTATGGAACTTGTAGTCTCCTCTTCTTTATACTTCTGATCACATACCCCTGAGGATTTTCCACCAGCAGCCCACATTCTAAATTTGAATCACGATTTCTTTGAAAATGCTCAACCTCTAACTGCACCATTGGACTTGTAAACTTGTCCTCAATGTTGAACCCTTACCATAGACCTTTTGGCCCGGCAAAACACGGAGAATCATATTTCCAAACTTAAATGCAGATTTGTGACAACCGTGTGTGGGCATATTCCTGGCACCCCATCCTGATCTCCTTGGGTCCCCTCTTCAGAGGACTGGTCTGGAAATGTCTTCTGAGTGCTGACCTTTTGCGCTTGCTCATACTCTTTTCAGAGAAGCAGAAGTGCCTGAGGCACTACAATCCTGGGAAACCAATAGCCAAGTACTAATTTGTGTGGAAGTTTGACAACCCAGGCTTTGCCTCAAACAGGGACAAATCTGAGACGTAATATATATTCCCTGTGGAATCACTGTGAGACTGAGAATCTACCTGAAATGTCTCCCATTTGTCTTCTTTTGCCTTCCCAGTCCTACTTCTTCATGCAAGAGTACATCCTGAATAAATCACAAATATTAACACATGAATTCTTATCTCAGGGTCAGCTTCTCAGTAACTCAACCTCAGAGTCCATGCCATCAAAATGCCAATATGTAATTACAGTCAATGCCTGGATTCTGCAAAATTGATAATTCTAGATTTACCAAAATTTAGGAGGAGAAAGTTTGTACCTCCATTCTAGACAAAAGAAAAATATAGAGATAAAATAATCCCATAGTAATTTTTTATGTTGTATTTTCTTCGGTGATAGTTTTTTTTTAAAAAATTTGCATTCAATTTTCACATTTTTAAAGGATCAAAGTGTACATATGTTTTTAAGCATAAATTTCAAGAAAAAGGAAGGATTTAACTTTTCTATGTAATTAGTAGCCTGAATACATTCTCTTAACCTATATTTTTACTCCTAGATACTCTCGATTGTTTTCGTTTGTACTATACATCAGTGATCTGTGTTTGAGATTTACATTTATTGTCATAATCTGGCTATCATTTTACATATTTGGTCACTGCTTACAATAGCACAGTTCTAATGAGAGCCATTAGTCTAGAAGCTGCTTTACACAGTGTTGAGTGTATTTTATTTTATTTTCAGACACCTCATGCTTCAAATCTGAGCTACTCTTAACCCACTGGAAATAACATGGGGATTTATGGCTAATTTAAGAAATAGAGGACTCCTACTGAGAAAAGAGTTATGTTCTCAGATCAATACTAGATATGAAATGAAGTTATTAGCTAGGCATAGTGGCATGTGCTATAGTCCCAGCTACTTGGGAGACTGAGGCAGAAGGGCAGCTTGAGTTCAAGGGTTCAAGGATGTGCTGAGCTATGACTGCACCATACCACTCTAGCTGAGGCATCAGGGTGAGACCCTGTCTCAAAACACAAAAATAAAAATAAGCTTAGTGTTGAGGTAAGAATCTCAATCATTCGTTAGAAGAATGTTCCCCATTATCCTTCTTTTAAATTTTTTCACATGAATTAAATATATGACATCTCTATATCAATTTTCAAAAGCATTAAAACATCCAAAATAGCAAAATGGCACCAAACCTTTGCTTCCACTCACTTTTCGTTTTGTAATCACTGTCACAGCACTTCTTTTGATAAGTTGTTCTGTATTGCAAGAGCAAAACCATAGAAAGAGTCATAATTTCCGGTAACATAAATTAGACATCATATAAGCTTTATAGAAAAAAAAAAGGACAATTTAACATTAGACAGGTTACCATGGCAAGAGACTCTGGATAGTCTGTCTCAGGGAGTCTGAACAATAAAATAACTGTCAGTGTGTAGCAGACTCATCTGAATTCAGGCTCAACTGGGACATTCCTTAAAGATCTTTCCAGTTGCATGAGCTTGTGATTATTCATGGAAGAAAGTTTTTTGTAGCATCTACAAAATTTCACCTCTGCAACTTTAACTTTATGGAAAAAGTTAGTCAAATTTATTTACCAGGCAATGATTTAAAAAGGACAAATATTTATGAGGTACTAGATTGTGATGTCTTAAAACGCAAGGTGAAATTAAACACATGATTTTTCTCTCATCTAAGAGGTATGTTTAATTGCTTCAGATAAAAAAATACATAGTTAAATTCACATGTACATTAATGAGATATTTGAAGGGATAGTTAACATTTTATAGCACATATAATTAATGATGTCTCACATGAAGCCAAAGCAAGAAGTCAGTGTGAATGACCTTTGAATTGAAAAAAGACAGGCTGAAATGTCTTCAAGTAATTATTTTGGCTGCATAAAATCTGAAGCAATGAGAGAGGTTCCAAAGTTCTTTTACAGAACCCATAGGACTCAATATACTTTGTATTCAGTGAAGTCTTGGGGAAAATTATGACAAATTATTTGTATTAAAATATGAAAACTTATAACACTGTGGTCCTCATGCATACCCCACCTTCTCCACCTTCATGAAGGAATCACAAATCAAACACTTTTTCTTGAGTTATTTTAGTAATTTTGATTGGGTATACCTAGTCTATGAGAAAAAGTTTTTCCTATGATATTTTAATATACTTTTTATTTAGCAGTTCATAAATACTCCTTATATTTTTATACCAATTACTCTTTCTTTTGTATTTGTCAGAAATATCAGTGCAACTAGACGGGCTAGAGACAGTGCCAGACTTTTCACATTGCCCATTATTTCTTAATCACACAACGAAACACCTAAGATATTCTTGCAAGTTAAGAGTAGCGTTTGGTTGAAAGCCTAGCATGATTCATTGCCACAGGGATAAAATGTAAAGCACCCGAGGGACCGAAACTTTCTCCCAGCATGTTGAGGCTTTCTAGCTTTTGCTGTTTGTTCAAATACAAGCAAGTAAGTTGTGAAATTTAACTCATCTGTGTCCATGGCCAGTTTCCTTTGCCCTATATTCTCTTTATCACTTAGAGATTCACCCCAGCTGGCTCTTTCAACTCTAGTCTTAGGACTGCCCTTTGTTGTTTTGGCTGCTCAGCAAACTTTTACACAAAAGGCCAAAACAAATAGCACCATTGACAGGCATTACAAAACGGCTGTTACTCTGCCAGCAGACTTGCAAACCCTCAGGGGGTCTCCAGGGGTGAACTGAGTCTAACATAAGCCTAGAGTTCTGGAGCTCTCTGCTGCCAAAGGACCAATGCTTTTCTCATAAACAGAAGGTGTAAGGTAATTTCAGGATGACTTTTCTGACTCATTTATAGATCTTGCCCAAGACCTAAGTATAAGAGAAGCAAAGACAATGTCCCTCCAAGAGGAGATGGGTAGATAAATAAATGACTGCTGAGCCTCATCAGGATATTAACAGTACTCCAAACATACCTGGCTACACCTGTCCAGTAAAAACCCACTGTACAGTATTTTTAAGTAACATAGTACTTTACTAACTAAAAATGGGAAACCTCAGAGGACTCAGAAAAAAGAGCTATGTTTTCAAAAAGTTATTCTGGCTGCTCTGAGGAACACCGGCTGAAGAGGAGGAGAATGGGAATGAGGATATGAGTCCAGAGGCTGTTGGTATAGGGAAAACAAGATGGTGGCTTGGTTAAGAGTGCTGACATATAGATTATGCCTCGAAGAAACAATGTTTCATATTAGAAGAGTTATATGAAGACCTTCTTTGTGGCAAAAATGACATAGCAGAGCTGGTTACTAAGTCTACCTCTAGTACCCCCAGATACAACTATGTCATCTGTATGCCTATTAGCTAATCTCTCTGTGCCTCAATTTCCTCTTCCATACAATGGGTAGATAGTAAAGCATGAGGTTGTTTTGAGAATTAAAAGCATCAATACGTGGAAAGCTATTAGAATAGAGTTTTACACATAAAAATTATGAAAAATACCAGCTATTTTATTAACTTGACATTCTCTATGTTATGAAGTGACAGATGAGATGGCACAAATCAGTCTTTCATGATTTACATTAAATTGTTAAGATAAAATGTAAAAGAAGAAGAAGAAGAAGACATCCTTGTCTTATCCTACTGGTACATATTATCTATAATGAGCCAGTCCTTCTGCTTACTTTGGTCTTATAGCACCATGAATGCCTCTATTCGATATAACTCAGTTTAATTCACTGCTGATTTTTGCCCACATAGTCATAACACAGAGTCTTTAAAAGACACAGACAAGATTTTGTTATACTAACAGATTTTATTTCCTTTCAGGGAGAAGTTACGGTATTCCTTCCCCTCTATCCTTGGAACCTCTAAGGAATCTCTGATGATGTCCATGTCTCCCCTTCACGGTTTCAGCTCCTGCTAGGGAGCATGCCTCCCCACAACCTCTTATCTCTAGCAATCACTGGACCACCTCCATCATGGTTCTAGTTCTCATCTGAGCCCAGTTTCTGGTAACCACACATTCATCTGATATCCTTCCAGTCCAAGAGAAATTAAAGCTCCTTGAAGTACAATCTCTGGGCTGCTTCACACAGAGAATTTCTGAGATCCTGATGTATGTCTGGGTTGTCCCCTGTTTCACTTCTCTGTGTTTCATCACCTGAGTGATCAATTCATTAATTTAATTCCTTCTCTTTGAAAGGTTGAGGGTGATTTCCATTTTCCTGACTAGACATTAAATGATATTTGGAGAGTTATATTTGTACTGCTGATAATATTTGTAGAGTTGATCAGGTAAAACACATTGGCAAAGATCAGAGCTCACCATTTACAACATTACATAAACATCTAGAAGCAGGAAATCTGTTTTGAGTACTTTATCTACCATGAACTTTCAAAATAATTTTAAATAATGCTTAAACTTTCATTATAAAGATAATAGTTGTTTTTTTTAAAGGAAGTTTAAAAAATAAGACTTTAATTACTATTAATATAACTCTCCCACATTGTACTTGTGCACATCATAGTAGTTTTGGGACTTGGGGACAAGATGCAGTATCTACATTTAAACTAAATTTCACCCTATTGGGTGAGCCACTTATGATCACATGGACACCCATTTAACACTGAATCAAGATCACAGAGCTGGAGAGAGGTGGGAAGGAGGAAATGAGGATCTATTAATCCAGACTCATTTGACCCCTCACCTACTGACATTGGCAGGGACAGTTACTGAAGAGTAAGACACAAGGTTTGTCATCTGGGAGCTTTCTGCTATCATGGAACAAGAAAAGAAAGAGGGAGAGAGCAAAAGAGAGAAGATGAACCCCAGGGCAGAATGGATGCACTCCTCTGCAATACACTGAGGCATCCAACTCTATTATTCCACTCTAATTCCTAAACAATCTCTCCTCAAAGACACATCTCTTGAGCTATTTCTTCATATACAGGAACACAGAGCACTGATTGTCCTCTGCCTATGACAAAACCAGGATGCTGTTCATGTGACTAATTAAATCTTGCAAAATTAATTATACTCTTCATGGTAATTGAAAAGACCTCAAAAAACATAAACCAAATGTCCCAGAATCATCCAGTTTGAAATAACTTATCTCAATAGATATAAAACATTCTGGAATTAGAAAAAAATTAGAGTTTATCACATCTATCATTTACCCAACCAAAAAGGTCTATAAGCCAACTAACAATCACTATGAATCAATCTATAAAAATCATCATTAAAATATATTTCTCAATTTCTTTTCATTACTTGCTTTCTTGCTAGTATCTATTCTATCACCTCAAGATTCCAGGAAAGGATAGGATGACAGCCTTGTCCTCAAAGGAAAGAACTATCTTGAGTTCTACAAAGACTACAGACAGCCTTGCTTTCTGTACTGATGGCCAAAGAAAACAGAAGCAAACTCACTGCCCTGTTGGTGAGGACGAGTTGGCAGCTCTTTCTTAATGAGTGAAATTCAAGGCCAAATCATTCTGCAGCTTTTAGTTGCATCAGCCTCACTCCCATGGAGCACATTTGGAGAGTTCAATTGTTTAAAAAGATTTAAATTAACAATATATTTTACAAAAGTCTACTGTAAGTTGTTCAAAATCAGATTGATTAAAAAGTCTATCTCAGTTTGAAGTTAATGATAAGACCAGGCGTGGTGGCTCACACCTGTAACTCAGCAATTTGGGAGGCCAAGGTGGGTGGATCACCTGAGGTCAGGAGTTCAAGACCACCCTGGCCAACATGGTGAAACCTCGTTTTTACAAAAATACAAAAATTAGCCAAGCATGATGGTGGTTGCCTGTAATCCCACCTACTCGGGAGGCTGAGGCAGGAGAATAGCTTGAACCCAGGAGGCAGAGGTTTCAGTGAGCCAAAATCACATCATTGCACTCCAGCCTGAGCGACAGAGGGAGACAGCATCTCAAAAAAATAAAAAATAAAATAATAAAATATCAAAAAGTGTAACAAAATTATAAATCAACTGACAAACACAAAGTTGAGAAAATATATACAGGTATATGGCATAGAGTGTTAGAAATGTATAAAATAACCTAGTTTCATTATATTTCTCATGTGTCTGAAAAAAATTTATTTGAATGGTTTCTACCTTAATTCCTAAACAAGATATATCTCTTGAGCTCTCTTACCCATGAGCATAGAACAGTTTGCACATTGTGTGTGAGGATATTGCAAACTGCGTATGAGGATACCAGGATGTTACTCTCATGACTTTAATTAAATTTTGTCAAAAATCAATTATAGTTGACCCTCGAATAACACAGGTTTGAGCAGCATGGGTTCACTTACACATGGATTTTTTTCTCCTCCATACTTCTGAGATAACAACACCAAGCCCTCCTCTTCCTCCTCCTCTGGCTTCTTAATGTGAAGACAATGAGGGTGAAGAACTTCTTGATGATCTACTTTACCTTCCTAATCAACTAACCTACTTCTTGATGATCTACTTCACCTTAATGTACAGTAAATATATTTTATTTTCCTTATTTTCTCAATAACATTTTCTTTTCTCTAGCTTACTTTATTCTAAGAACAGAGTGTGTAATGCATATAACATACAAAATAGGTATTAACTGATTATTTGTTATCAATAGGGCTTCTGATCAACAGTAAGCTATTAGCAGTTAGATTCTGGAAGAATTAAAAGTTACACATTGATTTTTGACTACACAGTGGGTCAGCACTCCTAATCTCTGCATTGCTCTAGGGTCAGCTGTATACCAAATAATATTCTCTACCGGAAGGATCTTTCATTTTTTATCTATCCTTTCTTTCTCTGTCTCCTCTTCTCCTTTCTCTTTCATCCCATTCTCTTCCTTTTCTACCTCGTCTTTCTTCTTCACATTTCTTTACTTAGCATAAATATGGTCCTTAACACTCACTCAAGTTTCTACTCCACTCCTGGAGTAGAATCTTTTCACCCAAGAAGAATTTCTGGACTGATGACAGTACAGCAGCTCTCAGTACCATCAATGTCAGTTTCCTCACTTGTGCAATGGTGAATAACAACAACTTCCTAGAGGTGTTGGGGTGAGAATTGGAGATTATGTATTTAGGATGTTCAGTACGGTCTTGACATGTTAGGAATGCACAGTTAAATATAGCTGCTGTTATAATTGGTTGGTTAGTTGACTAGGAATTGAAGGAATTTCAATAGGTAAATATTAAATTAACAGAAATTAATAGAAAATTTAGTGTGTGTTGAGGAAATTTTGCATAGTTTAGCAAGACTGTCATCCATAACAACAACAACAACAAAAATAATAAAGCTAGAAAGGCAGGTTGGAACTGAGGGATAAGATGTGTGTTGACAGTGGGGAGAGACAGAGCCACACCAAGGGGTTTGGATGCCATCCAGCGGAGAGTGTGAAACCAGTGAAGATTTGAATGCAGGGTCAAGTGCAAGCTGTGCTTTATTCAAAGGCCACTCTGGCAGCGGCACACAGGATGCTTGGGAGCTAGAGAGAAACCAAAGCAAGGAAAGAAGAGGAGAGGGAGCTAATTTATATCCAAGCAACACATAATAAAAGGCTGAAGTACAATAGCAGCAACAGAACTGAAAAGAGAGATGATTCAGGAGTCATTTTTGAAGCATTAATTATAAAATTTGGCATCCAACAGAATATAAAAGGTCAGGAAAAAATGATGCCAAGGTAGTGAGCTAAACATTGAGTTAAATGGCAGCATTTCTCAGGGTGGAGGGTGGAAAACAGGCCAAGGAGAAAGAAGACCTCATAAAAATGTGAAAGGAAAGAATGGAGAGAGAAGTTGACAAGAGAGGAGAGATGGAAAAATACTAGGAATGAAAATGATGATTAATATAAAATGA
Organism: Cacajao melanocephalus; assembly: GCA_963573385.1. Classification (NCBI taxonomy): domain Eukaryota; kingdom Metazoa; phylum Chordata; class Mammalia; order Primates; family Pitheciidae; genus Cacajao; species Cacajao melanocephalus. Next base: position 13,957 of record CAUYLG010011103.1, on the reverse strand, counting down.
AATTCATAAAAATGGTTATATTCTATGGGGTTGTTTAATCCATAAAGGGAATTTTCTCAGGTAAATTGACAAATCCTTAAAACCTAGTTGCCTAATCTAGGGTGTGTATTAATTTGTCTGTGTGGGAGGCACTGCCCATGTACACTTCAGGACATTTATTTGCTGTTGCAAGAGCATTAGCATAGAAATAGTCAGAAAATATGCAAAAGGGTTTCTGAAGGAAATTCCCACTCCTTAGCTTTTCTGCTCTGATTCAGATACAAAATTATCCATCTGGAAATATTTGGGCACAGTTCACCCTTCCTCGAGGCAGAAGGACGAATTAACTTACCTCTTGGTGCCTCTTGCAATGCTCAGATCATGTGACCAAGGGCTCTGGGCTCAGTTTCAGCAGCTAACGGTCACAATGGAAATCCAACACTAAAGCAGACTGGAGAATCACTGTTGGAATCAAGGTACTTTGTCACTTTGAGAACAGAGTAAGGAACATAAGCAGTCTATTGATAAAGTTGTTTGCTTACCATTTTCAGCACCAGAGATTTAAAACTGGTCAGGAAACACCTTTGAAAAATGATAATCCCAAAAGTCTGGAATTGATATAGTGCTTTCATCTGCATTTCTGGGATTTTTGGTCATTTGGATTTTGGCATCAAACTATCTAAATGCATTCTCAAGGTGACAAGAGGAACAATTAAATTCTAGAATCTTATTTTCTTTTTCTTTTTTTCTTTTTTTTTGAGACGGAGTCCCCCGGGCTGGTGTGCAGTGGTACAATCTCGGCTCACTGCAACCTCTGCCCCCTGGGTTCCAATGATTTTCCTGCCTCAGTCTCCCAAGTAGCTAGGATTACAGATGCCCACCACCACGCCCGGCTAATTTTTTGTATTTTTAGTAGATACAGCATTTCAGTATGTTGGCCAGGATGGTCTCAAACTCCTGACCCTGTGATCTGCCTGCCTGAGCCTCCCAAAGTGCTGGGATTACAGGCATTAAAGACGTGAGCCACTGTGCCCGGCCTAGAATCTTGTTTTCAAATAATTACTCTTAAAATGCTTTTAGAGAAAGCTTTTATACAAATACAATTTTTTCAGTAATTAATTAGTACTATTTCAAGTAAAATATTTCAGTAAAATGTCCACTCATTTTAAGTCTCAGAAACCTCTTTTTAAAATGTTATATGTTTTCTTCTAGTACTTTGGTTTACCTTACACATAACCATTTCTCCCCTAAATGATATCACAAGGATTTATTATAACAATTAATTTTGTACTTGTTCTGCCTAAGGTGCTTAATTAGCATTGATGTAAAAAGGCACAATTTTATTATGCTAAATTATCTCACATATAATATGTGATTAGGACTAAATAGTGTTAGAAGTCAATGTGGTTATAAATAAATTCATATTAGAGGGCTGAATGAATGAACATCATGTTTTTCTCATCTTTTGGAATTGTATTACCTGTGAGGTTTCAAGATCCCATGAACGTATGGCACCTTAGAAGCAGTAAAAGTGCTAAGTTGGGCATATAAGGATATTCGTAAATAGCCTTATTATAGCAAAGGACTCTCTTAGTGGTGCACCTCACATTGGCAGCTACCTGAAATAACATTAACAAATTCTGTTTCCTCCCTCAGCTTCATGGAAATACTCTGCTAAGTCTTTGAATCTCACTCTCAGATTTCCAACAGATGAAGTAATAATGTCTTCAATGTATATAACATATATAGGACTTTCCTTGGAGAGTTCATTGGCATAAGTACAAATGAAGGAAATAGTATATATCTGTTATAGTATATCCATAGTTTATAACCACATTCCCATAACCACATATTATAGACTTTAAAAGTAAGGGCTAAGTCAAGGTCATGCAGTTAGAAATGAATTTTTTTTAACACTAAGTCTAGAGTTCCATTCATTACCTTATCTTTATTAACTTGGAAGTCACACTCAGCATGTATTATAATTTTAAAGTTTGCAAAACATGGGCTAGTGTCTGAATCAAGATATCATGCCTTCCAAGCAGCTTGCTTAATAAACCTATTTGCTCAGAACCTAATGCCAACTTCAAAGAATTCAAAGAACTTGGATTAGGTTCTTTTAATGGTTCCCATTATGACCTACTAAATTAAATTACAAATTGAAATGCAGCTGAAATAACTCTGTAACTAGTGGGTTTTGGTTTTTTTTTTTGAGACAGAGTCTCTCTCTGTCACCCAGTCTGGAGTGCAGTGGCATGATCTCGGCTCACTGCAACCTCTGCCTCCCAGGTTCAAGCGATTCTCCTACCTCAGCCTCCCAAATAGCTGGGACTACAGATGCCCACCACCATATCTACTTAATTTTTGTATTTTTAGTAGAGATGGGGCTTCAACATATTGATAAGGCTAGTCTCAGAACTCCTGACTTCAAGTGATCCACCCACCTTTGCTCCTAAAGTGCTGGAATTATAGGCGTTGACACTCCGTACCCGGCCAACTAGTGTTTTTTGTTTGTTTGTTTGTTTGATTTTGTGGCATGTCAAAGTACCTTTTTTTCTGGCTTATTTATTTATTCATATATTATACTTTAAGTTCTCGGATACATGTGTAGAATGTGCAGGTGTATTACATAAGTATATATGTGCCATGGTGGTTTGCTACATCCATCAATCTGTCATCTACTTTAGGTATTTCTCCTAATGCCATCCCACCCCTAGCCCCTCAACCCCTGACAGGCCTCTGTGTGTGATGTTCCCCTCCCTGTGTCCATGTGTTCTCATTATTTAACTCCCGCTTATGATTAAGAACATGCAACTAGTGTTTTTATGGCTGATGAAAAGCTTTCAGCTGAGCACTGCGGCTCATGCCTATAATACCAGTGCTTTGAGAAGCTGAAGCAGGAGGACTGTTTGAGCACAGGAGTTCAAGACCAGCCTGGGGAACATAGCGAGACCTGATCTCTACAAAATAAATTAAAATAATTCCCCAGCCATGGTGGGCTGTGCCTATAGTCCCAGCTACTTCGGAGGATAAGACAGGAGGATCACTTAAGGTTGAGGCTGCTATCTCAAAAATGAAAAAAAAAAGAAAAAAAAAAGCTTTCAATGTCTAACACTCATCTCTGGAATATTTATGTTCATGAAAGTGAGATCCATTTGCCAAGTTCTAATGAGGTATTTGTAAGGCTAAGTCTTTATGTTTGGGTTTTTCTTAAGAAAATCCCAGCAGCAAGATCAGAGAAGTGTGGGATATGGATAGGATTCAAATCAGTGCTATTCCAATTAGCATCGATTTCAATTAGTGCTATTGATCTTTCCTACATGCCAGAGTCTGTACTAGGCCCCTTCATGAACACTACAACATTTAATTTTCCCTCGAACATGGTGGGATATACATGGCAATCCCAGCTTCACAGATGATGAAATTTCAGGATTCTGAGACTTTTTGATATTTTGCCCAGAAGCTTAGTAGCAAAATAAGTTGCTGTCATCATCTTACATTGAGGCTCAAGGATAAGCTAGTTTATGATAAACTTTTAAGATTTATCATGGATGGGTTAAAGCATTTAGAAATTAGGCTGGCATTAATTAGCAAACTAACTTATATTTGAATAAAATAGAATTTGGCTGGGCTGTGGCAATGGAATAGATTGTGGAACTTTATATACTGTATACCTGTTTATTAGAGTAAATATTACTTGTAACATTACAAACAATGTAAATATAAGAAAATGGTGGAAAGACTTTAATCAGATTTCTTTGAAATCTGTCAATATTCGCTTATTTTAATTTGATGATGGGTCTCCATGATGCCATGGTAGAAATCAATAATGATTATTATTATGGCAAACATGTATATTGTACTTACTCCATGCCATATACATCCTATATGTTCACTCATTTAGTACTCAGAACAACCACTTGATTTATGGGTTATTATTATTCCCATTTTAGAGATGAAGAAATTATAGCACAGAGAGGTTAAGAAACAATCCAAATTTACACAGCTAGCAAGCTACACATAACCCAGGTAGTTTTCATCCTGAACAGAGACTTTTTAACTCTACTCTATATTCTATATATTTCGGATTCCTTATAGTCTAGTTCAATGAGGTAATAGGTGATTTTCATAGTTGTGCTTTAGCACTGCAGTTCCAAATTGCTAGTCCTGAAAGAACTGGAGAACCAAATTATTTTCAATTAAATTCAACACTTATATTTTGAGTGTCTGTCATTTACCAGAAAATCTTCTGAATGCTAAGGATTCACCAGCTACCTATGTGCCATTGAAATGGCAGAAGATAGAAAAAAAAAAAAAAAGCTTCGCCTGTATTCGCCATAAAGCAGAGTATATGACAAAGTCTTAATTAAGTGAAAGTGGTTAATTTAGGAGTATGATCTCAGGAGACAGGAGTTAGGGACAGGGGAAGTGAAAGAAAAACCATGACAGAAAAAATCAATGGATGCAGTAAGTCAGCCACGACTCTGGTTGACTAGGTGTTCTATCCTCTGGGACACTTTGTGAAAAGCATTCATGGTTTCCTGTCTGAACTCATCTCCTATGCCTTTCTTGTTCCAAGCAGACACATTTCCTACCTTTAAGCCTTTGAACCTGTGATTTTTCTCTGCCTGAAATGGTCTCCCTCCAGATACAGGATGATTAACTCCTTTCATTTCTTAAGATTTTTCTCAAAAGTCCTGTTCTTGGTGAGGTCTTTACCCCATTAAGAATAACTTCCCCCAACACTTCCCATTGCCCCTCCCTCCTATAGTCTTCAACTTGACATTTATCGCTTTCTAATACTTTCCTTAACTCTATTGCTGATTGCTTGCCTCTGCCACTAGCATGCAATCACCGGCAACTGTGCCAAGCACATAAAATCTTCTCAGTAAGTTTTTGCTGAGTGAAAAAATAAAACGGTTTCAGAGGCATCCATATGCCTCAAGGATAGTTATAACAATTATAGCAAAGATCTGAAAAAGTAAAGCATTCAGCTTTTGACAATCAGGTGTAATTTTTGAGTTCACAGAAGTCAATAAGCTTCTGTATTAGAATGTTTTCAAACAAAACATTTTATAAATTTATTTCTGATTAATATATTAAAAACAATGTCAAAAAAATTGAATGGCAGGGTTTCACTGTAGACCACAGAGAAAAGGAAACCCATGATCTCACATGAGTAAGTTATTTCAAAGAGGAATAAGGAGCAGAAAACCTTTCCCTTTCAGGAAAGGTGATACTGGGAAGAAAAAGAGAAGCAGAGAAAACAGCCTTTCAGACATATATTATATTCTGCCCACACTCCTCAGGGTTAAAATTATGGGAGGATGGAATATTAGGTTGAGAGAATTGCCAAAAATGGAAAAGCTTTGTCCCATGTTCCACTTGGTATCCTGGTAATAGGTTACCATGAAATAAACCTCACACTGATACGGGAGTGGAAAGGAGGGTTATTAGAAGGGGAGGCAGTGAAGGGATGTGGTTAAACAGTTCCTCCTCTGGCAGTATTTGTGACTCCACAAAGCCTGCACATAGCACAAAAGAGACCCAAAAGTTCCTGTCTGTATGAAGCAGACACTACTAGTACTTCAAAGACTAGCTAGGTGCTCACGCAACATGGTTGCAAGAGGAGGTCAAAGTCCTCCTACAGCTAAAGATTTCCAAATGGGCACTCAAACTTGGGAGCAAGTGGTGCCACTTCCACTCCCCCAGTGACCGAATTATAAAAAAATTACATTAGTTCTAGATAAATAAAAATCCATACATTCTTTTCACATCTGTATAACGAGTGAATTTTCTATCCTGCAACTATAGCATACACTTCACCACTTACCTCCCTAAGCAGTTCTAGATTAAAGTACTATGGTCCATGCCAGACCAACCTAACTAATCAATTCTTCATGTGCTACTTCCCTTTGCTTAATATAGGAACAGAACAGTTTCTACTACAGTCTACTAATCTGAGAAAAGATATGTAGAAAGGAATAATGAGCTTTTACAGTGACTGCAATGTTGACTGTCAACATAATCAAGTGTATACTAAATATAAAAACATAGATATAGAAGAAAACATACACATAGTCTATTTTCTTCTTCCATGGTTCCAAAGAAATTGAAGACAGACTTTTCTCCATATTAATCATTCAGTCAACCAATACTCAAAGTAGGAACTGACACCCTGAGGCATTTCCAAATGGAACACTAACTAAATATACTGCCATGTGACTTCAGGTGAAAAGAATGAATCAGGATATCTCTTAATAAATGTAATACTTCTCAATGAAAAAAAAATCTTGTTTTAATTTGATGTCAATTTTCTTCTTTGCATGTTTGTTTGGGAAAGACTAGTTCCATATCATCTATAACAGGATCTCAGTTTTTGCATTGGTCATGTAATAAAGGAATTTAGTCCAGCCATTGGTAAATCTAGTTACTATTTTTGAAATAAAAACAAGGAGTTACATCCTGTTGTTTTCATTTGACAGTCACTAATAGAGTTTCCTGGCTAAGCCATTAAGCTAATGCCATAGCAATTACTTAAATTAAAGGCTGGAGTATAAGACTCACTGGGGAAGATGGTCATGAAGACCCATTCACTAATCAAAACCAACTACTCTATCCATCTTATAAAAATTCTCTACACAACAAGCAGGCAAGAATTATTAAAATACCATTTGGCAAAATTTGGTCTAGGTATTGAAGTCACTTAAAATACTGTAACTGGTTTTAATGTATACATCGACATTAAAGACATTCTATGAGAAATCCAAAGGTAAAGTAAGAAAAATGCATATTTTATTGTTTTTTCCACGTTCAATTTACTAAAAATGATAATTTGCCCCATTAAAATAATTTATAAAAATTTTCTTCTCGTTGCTTATACTACTCCCTGGCTGTTGATTTTATACTGAATCATTGATATTTGCTCCCTTTCTTCTAGCACCAGTTCTCACTTACCCAATTACAGTTGCTACTAAATTGTACATCATATTCAAAAAACATATTCTCTGTGGTTTCTTTAATGTAAAAATGACTAGAAGTGAATGCAAATATTAATGCTAGCAACGAATTCACTAGTTGGAAAGTACTGCTGCAAGGTCAAGACAAGTAAGGAAATAAATAATCAAGAAATAGATCTGGTGGCCTTTATGTTCAAGTAGAGTAATAATTAACCAGTTGATTTAGAGAAATATAATCCTTTCATCTCATTTAACATTGCAGAAATTTATAAGACCAAGAGCAAGGTAATCAACAAATTATAGTGAAGTGTTTCCTTTAAGATTATAAAAATTAATGGCTCAAAAAGCAAAGTTAAACAATCATTATGTTGGAGTAAAATTCCAAAGTTAAAAATTATTAATCACAATCAAGTTATTAAAAGTTAGGTATGAAATCTAAACTGAATTTCATTATGTTTTTGATAATGTATCATTTTCAAAAAGTTGAAAAAATGACTAAAACAAATGGAGAACAAACATGTGTCAAACATTTATTTAGCTCATTAATGAGGAAAACAGAGAATATTAATCCTGGTTCCAAGGGCAGAAATAGCAAAAACCACCAGTCTAGATATCAAAAACGTGTTCTTTTCAGTGGGCATAAAATATTTTCCAATTTACTTAAGGTCACAAATCCCCGAAGATTATTTTTGAAAACAAGAGAAGACTGGTCTCATTTTATCTTGACATATGATTGTAGCACAAGGTGTAATTAACCTCCTTGCTAATGTAGGCACATCTAGAGCCATATCGTGTTGAACAACTACCTAGGCTAGAAAATTAACTTTGGTGAAAATTTCATAAAGAACCTCAAATTACATTTTTAACAGATTTAGTATTCCAAGTTTTTTCAAAATTGCTCTTGTTGGCTGCTTTAGTCTGAAGCTAGGAAACCAAACCCACGATACCCATCTCAACAGATTTTAGCTATAGTATCTATAAATTTGAGTATACTGTTTTCTGCTCAAGGTCCCTAAAATACCATACAGTGTGGCCTGTTAAGAAGTAATAGTATTAATAGTCTATAAGACCTCAAATATATATCAGACCATTTTTTCTGGGACTGTTTTGTGGACTTAGGTTTCACCTACGAAATGCAACCTTTGTTCTTTCATGGTGGTCTTGTTAGAACTGATGAATTAAGATTTATTTTCATATCTAACACTTCCAAGAATGGTCTTGGTTGCACAATCAGTTTGTATATGTCCTGGTGAAAAGAAGGACAGATTTTCATTGAGCCTGTACAATTAACTATATTGCCATAACAAAAGATCAGACTCAAGAAAGTATTCTGTTCCCGAATTCTGAAACCTCAGGGAAAACAAGTTACCATTTAAAGAGTGTTTCATTTTAATTTACAAAAGTATACTCTACTATATAAAGAGTTAGGGAGAGATTCAGAAAAAAGGCGAGGAGGAAGTTTCTCATATACCCATTAGAAAAAAGAGCACTAAACATAATATCAGCAATTAGATTTTCCTGCTCTTTAAATCTTAGATATTAGGTCAGCAGTTTGCTTTCATGAGGTTGTCCTCAGGACTAAAAAAGAGAGTAACTAAAATCCTGACTCAGTCTTCTAGTACTATCTGACAGTTGTCTAAGTGGTGACACTTAAGATCCCTATTCTATATCCATAGGCCTTTATTTCAAAGTATCAGTAGTTAAGAGTATAATCAATGAAATATTTTTATTAATAACATAAGTATAACATAATTGTATTCATACTATTTAGGGAAAGTAGAGATTTTCTTTGATATGCCAACTATACCCATGCTGATTTTACAATAGTGTGCAGCTATTTAAGAAATATAGAATATAACATGTAACTCAATTATTTACGTCTTACTGTTTTATGAAGTAAAAGGAAAAATGTTTTTGATTGTCCATGGCCCTGGGAAATTCCAAAAATAGTTTAGATATAAAATTTATACTGAAAATAATACTTCTTACATTGTAAGATCTGATCTGAGGTAGGTAAAATCATAAGAGTTATCAGCAGATATTTGGTCACTTAGGAAAGACCCACAGATGCCTGCAGTGAATGGTTTTGATTGGCTACCTATTAATGAAAGTGGCAATAAGATATTTTAAATTAGAACTGAGGAAATGTTATTTTGTTTGTGAATAATCAAGGACATGAAAAACAAACACACTACCACAAATTATTAAGAATTATTAAGGTGAGACAGAATCCCTGGTCTGGAAGCAGATTGCACAGAATAACTTTTTATTACCTCTTGTTAAGAGTAGATGGAATTCTCTAAGACTTACTTCCAATTTTAAGAGAGAGTAAACCAAATTCTAGTTTTACATAAATGTAATATTTGACAGAGGCTCATTCATAAGCTGCTACTTTAAAAATGATCTTATAAATAAAACCATCAAACCTGAACAAATTTGCCAAAAATTTAACACATTAAACACTCCTTTTTAGACTTATCATTTGCAAGTAATTATAAACCAAAGCAACTAAAATCCACTTTCCACAAAACTTCTACAGTTGTCTATATCCATTCACATTTATTTTTTACTATCTTCTTTCGTGCTTTATAGCAACCAGCCATTTTACCTTAGGATAACATTACTTTCCCTCTCCTTCTATCAACTAAAACATGTTCCATTATCTTGATTTACAATCATAGCTCTCCCATTGCTTTCAGTAACATTTCAATCACCAATATGAATTTAATCCTTAACCAAAGTAAACAACTTCATTTCACAGAAATAACTGAGATACAGATAATTGAGACATTTTCGTCATACCCAAGCATTTTAGCAAATCATCAAAAATTGCAATCAAATATAACACGACTTTATACATGAATTCTTTTTGTACTTTCTTAAAGTAACAGAAAGTAACATGCATGTTAGCATGACCCTTAGAAATTATCTAAGTATCCAAATAACATCCACCAACTAATTAGATTTAATTCAAATTCCAGCTCTCAAAGTTAACTAAGGTGCTAGAAAATTATTAAATGTATTAAACTGATACATTACAGAGATTAGTTTTTTTTAAAGATTGTCAGAATTGTAATTCAATTTACATGATTGTTATTTTTCTTATTTTTTCATAAATTATTTGAGAATAATGTTAGCTTATCTAATCAAGAAATAGTACAAGAAATGTGGAAATCCAGATTAACTAATCTTCATGAAAAACAAATTCAAAACTTAAATAAAAAACAAATAAATGAATATCTTTATATTACACTTCACACAGGTGAAAGATATATTGCTGTTTTATGAAACTAAAACTTTTAAAAGTCTATTTTTTTCCAACAATTGACCTTGATTATGAAAACTTGATTCTAAAATAGAAAGGTTTCTGATTGGCCAGTTTCTGCAGGAGGAGCTTTCTGCTTCAGAGTCTAGTTCTTTTAAAGGTTTAGAACTTTAGTCTCTTTATATTCCGGGAATTCTGGAAATTTGAGATTTAGGTAAGTTCTTATCCTTAATAAATAAAAAGAGAGCTCTGTTATTTTAAAAGACATCGTCACAGATATTTAATACCTTTCAGAGATATGAAAATATTCTATACTCAGTCAATGAGAGGCAGTCTTTTCACTGTTACAAGACACATGGAAAGGCTGGATACAAATATAAAACATGTATCAAAAATTTATTTAACTTGTTAATGAGGAAACTAGCAATGTAATAAATGTCATTTCAAGAGCACACATGGGGAAGTACTAAAGAAAAGAAGGGCCAGGCACAGTGGTTCATGCTGGTAAACCTAGCATTTTGGGAGGTCAAGGTGGGAAGATCGCTTGAGCCCAGGAGTTCGAGTCCAGCCTGGGCAACACAGTGAGACCTTGTCTTTACAAAAAAACAAACAAATTTAGACAGGAACAGTGGTACATGCCTGTAGTCCTAGCTGTTTGAGAGGCTGGGGAGGAAATATCACTTGAGTCCAGGAAATTGAGGCCACAGTGAACCATGATCATGCCACCGCACTCCAGCCAGGGCAACAGGGCCAGACCCTGTCTTGAAAACAAGAAAAAGAGCCAGATACAGTGGTTCCTGCCTGTAATCCCAGCACGTTGGGAGGCTGAGGTGGGTGGATCACCTGAGGTCAGGAGTTGGAGACCAGCCTGCCCAACATGGTGAAACCTTGTCTCTACTAAAAATACAAAAAATTAGCTGGGCATGGTGCCAGGCACCTGTAATCCCAGCTACTAGGGAGGCTGATGCAGGAGAATCACTTGAACCCAGGAGATAGAGGTTGCAGTGAGCCGAGATTGCGCCATGGCACTCTAGCCTGGGCAACCAGCTTTAAACTCATCTCAAAAAAAAAAAAAAAAAAAAAAAGAGAGAGAGAGAAAGAGAAAGAATAAAAAGAAAAAGAAAAGAAGAGTGTTGGAATAAGATTGCTAGGTTAGATACAAAACTGACTAATGTCCTATAGAGAAATAAAATAATATTCTTAGAGCTATTTTTTCTACTAGACAAAATCCTTTGGGTAGAGATGCAAGATCCTTTGCATCTCTATTCAGTGAAAACCCACAAGTTAACATGTAACTTGACAGCCTAGGTTCTAATCAACATTAAATAGTATATGAAACAAAGGGGCATTCTTCTACAGAGTTAAACTACCTTTAAGTGGATGTATTAGACAAAGCTCCAGTATGGCACTGAAAGGATATGTGATCCTTTTTGCTTCATTTCTAAGGTGTAATTTTTCATAATAATGTTTAGTTATAAGTTGGGATTCTTGATAAACATGAGAGTTCTTGTGTCTTTAATCCAAATAAGATAACTTAATTAGATGCTTATTTGCACAAAAATTCATATTATTTATCAAAAGTTCATACTTAAGCTAAACTGCATTTGTTGTCAGATGATACCAACAGGGGTTTTCTTAAAAACCTGGAGGTCAAGAGGAGAAAGTTGATCATAAGGTTAGAGAGGAATCAAATTCATATGAGTAATACTGGGTTTCTGGGGGCAGAGAGCATTCTAAAAATCAAGACTAATAGATAATTTTTTCAAAGGGTAGTGTAGGGTATAATATGAATCTAAATGGAACACAAGAATGCTCAGACATGTCTGAAGAACTAATTAGGTAGGCCACAGGAGTTGACTCCTGTGAGTTCTAGGGTGGAAGGAATTTTTAACAGAAGGCTGAAGGAGTTTAAGAAATACAGGAATTAAAAGCCTATTGGTGTAGTACACAGCATGACTTCAGGATATTGAAGACTCCAGGAATGGGCACCTTCCTGGCATCTTGAGGACTTACAGCTCTGACAGAACCAGTGATGAGTTTCTGTGATCCAGAGAGATATGTGCTTATGGTGTGGCCCTGCAGCAATAGTAGTGGAGAGCTCTTGCCTTCAAGTAACTGAGAATAGAACCGAGTAACATAAGAACACTATCCAAGAGCTCAAATTAAAAGGAATTTTACCTCTAACCTCAGGATCTCCAGAAAAAGTATGAGCAACATTTGAGGGGCTACATACAGCCACTGCATTAGCAAAGAAGGATATGAGTCCACAAAATACGGGTTTTTCAATACTACATGAACATTTGTACCCAAAAGTAGAGAGTCTAGTGAAAAAGAGAGCTACTGAGAGAAAAAAAATTGGTTGAATGATTTCTGATATTTTAGAATAAAAAGTAAACTTACTTTGGTATGCATTTAGATATCTAAGCTTTTTCTTTTATGACCTATGAAGACCTCTATTAGCACACTGACGGGTTTTTGTATTTTGTTTTTTGGAGAGTATTTTTTTAAAATTTTTAAACAAATAACAGTAGCTTATAGTGGGTATTTAATTACATATCCTTTTCCTAACCCTTGCTCAGAACACTTTAATAAAAGGGAATAAGAACAACAACAACAACAAAAAAAACGATATTTGGAGTTGCCCAGGTCATAAAAGAGGTTAGAGTGCTATTACTGCTTTTTTTTTTTCCCCTGGGTTCATAATTAGGTGCGTAAATGGAAGGGAGATTCCTCAAAATAGGGTGAAAACATTCTGTGAATATGCTGCAATTCAGAGGATTGGTCAAATGTTTCTTGTTATAAATTTGGAAAGTAATTTCTGGGAGATGATTGTTCTCAGGCACTGGGCCTGCCATGAAGGCTAAGGATCCTCTCGTAACCATCTATCCTCATGGACTCACCACAATATTCTCTGTGCTCTGGGTTATTTGGTTGATGTGGTTTTGCTGTGTGTCATCACCCAAATCTCTCATCCAAGTACTAACCAGGCCTGACCTGCTTAGGTTCTGAGATCAGACAAGATCAGCACTTTCAGGGTGGTATGGTCCTAGACCAAAACCTCACCAGGAATTGTAATACCCGTGTGTCAGGGGAGGGACCTGATGGGAGGTTATTGGATTATGGGGATAGATTTTCCCCATGCTCTTCTCATGACACGGAGTGAGTCATCATGAGATCTGATGGTTTAAACATCTGGCACATCCCCAGTTGCTCTCTCTCTTTCCTGCGGCCATGTAAGACGTGCCTTGCTTCCCATTCAGCTTCTGCCATGATTGTGAGTTTCCTGAGGTCTCCCCAGCCATGCAGAAATATGAGTTAATTAAACCTGTTTCCTAAATAAATTACTCAGCCTCAGGTAGTTCTTTATAGTAGTGTGAAAACAGACTAATACAGTCGTTTTGTAATTATCTTATTATTATCATTTCCTTTGGCCACCAATTCAACCACTAACACATATGCACATATAAAACATATGCATACAAATATCTGTTACAAATAAATTGCATCTTCATAATTTTACACTCAACACTCCTTATCCATAAATGACATTTTCAGAGTTGCTGAATTCATTAAAACATTATTGTGAGTTTGATACTGCCATTTAATGCTAGCTGGCTGTTTTGCCCATTAGTTAATGTAGAGTCTTCATTATGGTGATGCTCTTTACTTTTTGGTATGTTTTTGGAATGGCTGATACTGGTTGTTCCTTTCTATGTGTAGTGCTTCTTTCAGAAGCTCTTGTAAAGCAGGCCTG